>JAEIJG010000609.1:0-22863 GCA_037289395.1 Beauveria scarabaeidicola
TCAGAGGCCTCAATAGGCTTGCTACACGGAGAAAAAAGTCATTTAATTACAGACGGTATTAAGGCCGTGTCAAAAAACACCCCCCTCGCGCGTAGGTACCTTCCGGGGACGACGCCGATGACACCGGGGAACAGGCCGGGCATCGTATGAATAACAGTCCATAGCAAATCCAAAAGTAAAAGTGCAAAAAATACACGACTTGGAATACACCCATCCATATAAATCATGTGATAGATCCGAAATTGCAGCGCCACGTGAATCCGAAACCTACTTCTCGACACAATGGGTGACTTCCAGCGCATCATGCACTAAAAGAGCGCTGTAAAGTCATGACGACAATGCCCCAGCAGTTGGGTCGCGCCCTCTGCTGTAACCTTGCTGGCACTGCACTGCACTGCACTGCACCTGGACTGCACTGCACCTGGCCGGCGAGCTCGGCGCCAGCGGCCCTGTGCCGAGCCAAGGCGACCCTCACCCGGTATCAATTTACCTTGCTGCTCCTAGACAGCTTTGCTTCGTTTTTTTCTTCTTCTTTTTTTCTCACGTTGCACTCTTCGTTCGGACAAGACTGCGACGGCGCCACACAAAATCGCCCCAACGGAATGTCGCGGTAGTTTTTGATCTCTTTTTCTTGCCTTGTCCTCTTTTTTCCCCCTTGCCGTTGGCCGTTTGGTTCAACGTCGTTGATCATCATGAGCTCGGCACAAGAATCGGTCTCGAAGCCGTCCGCCCAGACGACGGGCCAGAAGAAGACGGCTTCGCCCGCCATTCGCTATCCCTTTTGGTTCGGAGGCAGCGCTAGCAGCATGGCCGCCTGCGTCACGCATCCGTTGGACTTGGGTACGTCTCTTCTCCTCTCGGCGCCGGTGAAGCCGTTGCGCTCGTTGATGACGTCTTGTTTGCTAACGCCGAAACCTTTACAAAGTCAAGGTACGACTTTGCGATAGCCTCCACTCGAGCACGATTCTCTTCGCCTTGCTACCGCCATTGTCGCACCCGTCTAGCGACCGCTGAAAGCTAACATGCGTTCGCGCCCCAGGTCCGATTGCAAACGCGACAGGGCAACGCCCCCAAGAACATGAGCGGCACCTTTGTCCACATTCTCAAAAATGATGGCGTCGTCGGCCTCTACTCGGGCATCTCCGCCTCGCTCATGCGCCAGCTGACGTACTCGACGGTGCGCTTCGGCGTCTACGAGGAGCTCAAGATGCGCTACACCCGCTCCGGCCGCACCGCCACCTTTCCCGCCCTCACGGCCATGGCCGTCACCGCGGGCTTCCTCGGCGGCATCGCCGGCAACTTTGCCGACGTCATCAACGTCCGCATGCAGCACGACGCCGCCCTGCCCCCCGACCAGCGCCGCAACTACAAGCACGCCCTCGACGGCATGGCCCGCATGGCTCGCGACGAGGGCCTGTCGAGCTACTTTCGCGGCTGGCTGCCCAACGCCAGCCGCGCCGCCGTCATGACGGCCGGCCAGCTCGCCACCTACGACACCTTCAAAGGCATGCTCATCGAGTACACCCCCATGGGCGATAACTTGACGACACACTTTTCCGCCTCTTTTCTCGCGGGTCTGGCCGCGGCGACGGCCACGAGCCCCATCGACGTCATCAAGACCCGTGTCATGTCGTCTTCACAGAAACAGGATATCCTTCAAGTCATCAAGGATATTTCTCGCACCGAAGGCATGCGCTGGATGTTCAAGGGCTGGGTTCCCAGCTTTCTGAGACTTGGACCGTACGTGGCAGATCCACCCGTAGATTTCTCCCAGTTTCAACCTTGCTTACACGGATTACTAGGCACACCATCTGTACATTCGTCTTCCTTGAAGCGCATCGCAAATTATATAGAGCGGCCAAGGGAATCGACGACAACAAGGACTAGAGCTTGTCATTTGGTTGGATAGATAAAAGCGGCGGCATGGGCTATAGAGTGAGATTATACATTGGAGCATTCGAGATGGCGTTTTGCTTTTTTGTTTATGCCGATATGGATTTAAGAATGTTGGCGTGCTACAAGCTCAGCCGATCCAAGGCACCGTTTCAGCTGGGGATTGGAACTTCTCAGGACAGGGAGCTTGCCTCTCAGATCCTGCAAAAGAGGCTCTCTGGAAGTGTTTTCCTTCAGCATCCGTACAACTACAGGATCCGATGCTCAACTCGCAAGTTCCTGAACCCAGGTTTGTCCCCCGAGTGGACAAAGGCATTCTCCTTAGCAAATAATGCCTTGGCAGATGTAGAACGGGACACAATTCCGCTCAAGACAAGGCTAGCCAAGTTTCACGTTCGGTTCGGTGATTACCGCACTTCTTAATATCTTCAGACTAAAATGAAGGTCCTTCGCAGAGCCGCGCGGAGATCGAGACGTCCTGCCGTCGGCAGTTGCGGCGCTGCAAAAGCCGCCAGGGCCGCCTGGGGCTCTGGAGCAGGTCGAACTTTCCCTGCGGCCAGCCTTGCAGCGCAGGAAACTCAGAATCTGGGCACAAGGGGGTTGACAAGGTTGGAGTCATGAAATGGCTTTTAGGTACCCAACACCCCCTGCGTAGGATCCAAGCCAAGGCTCGGGTGTTTTCCTCCATCTGGCGCAATCAGGCGCGCTTGATCATGGCCTCACGGTCGGGACCAGTGTCAATGTCCTTGATCTGCGGGACGTCAGTAACTGCTTTTGAGGTTGTGCGTACCGAGCCTGAGAGCAGTTAGCAAGTTGATCAGCAGGTAAATGCCCAGAGTGAGTAAAGCTCATCATCCACATCGGCGTCTGCGGCCGGTGGACGTCCCCTTGGCCTTGTCAGCGGCGAAGACTCAAATCCTTTGGGATGCATGTAGCCTCACTCATTCGCGTCCAATCTCCTGAAGTTTATTGCCAATCCTGATGGTAAAGAAGTCGTCTCGTTGGATTGCTGGCCATCCGTATCATGGCGCGTTGGGGTGAGAGCTATAGAAGCGGAGAATGAGAAGCCTCGACAAGGTCGAAATGTTTCTGAAGAATCTAGAATAACACAACCTAGTATTTATCTCACGTTATGGGGCGTTAATATTTCTATGCACCTGTCAGATTTACAAATTGTACTCGTTGGTCTGTCTTCCGGTCTCGTCTTCTGCGCCGCGTACCGGCAAGATTTGATCTTGCCGTAATGCCGCGCCGCATCTATGCTCCCACCCGAGGCGCAATCACTCGCCCGGCGACATAATATTGTGATCCGGTTGACATTACCTCCATATTGCGCTACGGCAATGTTAATAGTTGCCGGTCGCGATTGATTGGTACTGATCGTGTAGCGAGAACCCCCGGAACATCCGTGTATATAGAGCAAGGGATCACCGACCAGAATCCATTCTCTCTCGGTCAGTCAGCTTTTCTTTTGCGCCTCCAGTTTTTTTTTTTTTTTTTTACATGTCCAGATTATTGAACCAGGATGGAAAAAACCAATAACCTCTGCCAAATTCTCAAACGCTTTGGCACTTCAGTCTCCGACGAAAATGTCGGCTCGCCCCCCGATGGCGGCTTCACGGCGTGGGCGCAAGTGCTCGGCGCCCACTTTACAGTCTGCAATTCGTGGGGATACGTCGCAGCATTTGGCATCTTCCAGTCAAACTACAAAGACATGCTGTCAAAACCTGCTTCAGACATCTCCTGGATCGGAAGCATACAAGTCTTCCTGCTCTTCTTCATTGGCACGCTTTCTGGCCGCGCAGCTGATGCAGGGTTCTTCAAGCTCACTTGGACGGCTGGCGCCATCCTGACTTTGGCGGGAATTTTTGCCTCATCCTTTTGCACGGAATATTGGCAGCTGTTCATCAGCCAAGGGATCTGCATGGGGCTGGGCTGTGGGTTGATGTTTTGTCCGGTGCTTTCCCTTCTGCCAACCTACTTCAGCCGGCATCGCTGCCTCGCGGTAGGCCTGGCTGCGACGGGTTCTGCGACGGGTGGCTTGATATTTCCCGCCGTGGTCAGCCAGCTGCTCCCCAAAATCGGATTTCCTTGGACCATGAGGGTTTTGGGATTCTTGACAATGGCAATGTTGTTGCCATCCTGGCTGCTCATGAAGCAGCGGGTGCCGCCGCGCAAGAGCGGCACAGTTGTTGAATGGGCTGCGTTCAAGGAGCCACCTTATACACTGTTCAACGTCGGCATGTTTCTGACCTTTTGGGGAATTTACGTTGCGTTCTTCTATGTCAGCACCTTTGCAACGCAAATGATCGAGCTGAGCCGCGAACAGGCGACGAGTTTGCTCATGATTATGAACGGCGTGGGCTTCTTTGCGCGCATCATTCCCAACTACGTCGCTGATCGCTGGGTTGGTCCTCTCCATCTTCTGATGCCCTCAACGTTGCTATCCGGTACGATGCTGCTCGTCTGGATTGCCGTGTCGGATAAAGCTGGGCTCTATACATTTGCCGCGTTGTACGGCGCATTTGCTGCCAGTGTGCAGTCATTGGTTCCAGCCGCGCTGGCTTCAACTTCTCCAGACGTGAAGAAATTGGGAACGAGGCTCGGCATGGCCCTCACAATTATTAGTATCGCATCGTTGACTGGGTCACCTATCGCTGGTGCGCTGTTGTCTCGTGGCGGTGGGAGCTACCTCTACGTACAGCTCTTTGCAGGATTGAGCATGGTACTTGGGGCAATCATCGTCATGGCAGCGGCGCTTGCTGAAACTGGCTCAGTGCTGAAAGCGAGAACGTGGTTGCGGTGTTTTGACTCATTCTGTATATAAGGGTTGGTCTAACCACCAAAAAGACGACATTGGATCGTTGAATAGATTAATCGTGTCTTGTGGAGCGACGGGAAGTTCGTCGTTGGCGAGAAACAGTTGCATGTTGGTCTGGTCGAACGCCATCTCCGTCGTCATCGTCTCGGCGCTCATGAGCCAGGAAAAAGGTTCAACAGCCATGTCAAACTCAGGAACTAATGATTGTACCCTAGACTGTGAGGCGACTTCGCCAACGGCCAAACGGGGCGACAGCACGTTCATCTGCGCTCCAGGGACTTTGTCTGCCGCGGCAGCCGTACGACCATGGTCCTCGAAGCTCTTTATGACCGACTGTAAATGTAGATTAAACGCCCTTGAAGCGATGTTTCCTGAAGTCTCAAGAATTTGCAGGATTTCTCTGGCTGCCTCAACCTCTGGTATTTCCCCGACCTTGGCTCCTCGTATGTGTCCAGTTACAAGGAGCGCAAGCACGGCGGAGAAGAGGAAAGCAGGAAAATCGTAACTAAGCATGCCAATAAATCCCTTTGTCCATGCATATATACATAAAGAAATTGAATGCTTCGCAGTGTGGCCGCATGTCTCTAAAATTGCAATCATATTTGCAGGCATCGTATGAACAGCACTATCTGGTGTGCTGCTGTCAGCTTTGTGTGGCAGGGCATGAAGTAAGGCCGGGCGAATCGCAAGAATCACGCACTGTGATAGTATGGTTAATAAATTAGGTTTACTGCCGTTCCAGACCTCTATTCTATGCACGTACATAGTTGAACTGGAGATGCAGCATGGTAACATTCCTCGAATTATCACCATCGGGCTTCAATTTCAAATTGTCCGGCAGAGACTCAATCCACCGGTGCGACTGAGCGAGCAGGCTCTGCTCATACTGTAGAAAGCAGCCCACTGGCCGTCTCGGACCATAAAGCTCTTGTGATATGTTTCCGGCGAGGCGCGCAACGGAGATGCCGGCAATTTGCAGAGCTGGATCAGGAAGCTGCTCTCCCTCTCTGTCGTCCAACAGGTGTCCAGGCAAGTCGACTTGAACGTCGCTGTCGTCAACCTGGACAGGTAATCCGCATTTTAACCCCCAAAACCTATCCATGATGTAAATAGTCCACCAGAGACGAATGCAGTGTTCGCGATCGACAGGTCTGATGCTCTCGCCGCCTGGGCAGCAATTTAGGCGAAGACTTAGCCCCAGGCGTAGTGCGTTTCCTATTAAAAGGTAAGCAGAGTGAAAACGGTTTAAGAATTTCTGAAACAAGGCCTAGGATTTCATCAGCATCGAATCCACTCTGGCGCAAAGAACGCAAGACAAGGAAAAGAAAAAATACCAGAGCAAGAATCGTCTCCAAGTGCATCATCGTCGGCCTCTCTGGGGCCAGCTGTATGAGACTCAACGCCTTGACAAAGTAGGCCGATCCTGGTGCGGGTGCACCATCTGGATCTGGGCTGGGTAACGTGGAATATGCTTTTCCCAGCGCAAAAAGAGCAAAATACTTGGCTTTGACTGTTGTGTCGTGAAATTTCCTCCTCTGATAGACATCAGTGAGCATCGCGTATGTATCCTTTCTCAGCGCCAGGTGAAACGCTGGGCAAATGTTGGTAAATACCGTCTGCAAGAGCAGCCGTGCGTGTACCAGACTGGGCCATTCAACGACATTGTCCAGGAGACTAGCCAACAGGGACTCATCGACGTAATTCCAGTGGAGAGGGCGTGTCGCCACGTCGGTACCATCGAGACACTGGGAAATCCTGGTACCAAATGCAGTACAAGCTGTTTCGCCGATATGAATGGGAAGTGAAGGCCCTGCAGTCGTGGCATTCTGCGGATACAGCCTTTCCGTGGAGTTTGAGCTTGGAGTGCTGGGGGCCGCGGCGCGGTTCCTGCGCTGCCTGTAAAGCTCTTGGCTGTCGTTTACAAGCTGTTCGAAATAGCTGTTTCCATATTAGGGTCCTGGTTCCCGTTTATGAAGAGGAATTAAATAATCACCTTTCGTCTACGCGGATCTTTCGGTCGCGGGCGACATATCGGCACGAGTCGGAATGCCCAGCGGCTTTACAGCGTGCACAAGGTGTCTCTCCGGAACACTTCATCTTTCTCTGATGGCATCTGGAGCAACTGACAATCCGCATTAGCACCTGATGGCTACCATGATGCATCAATAAAGCACCCACGCAACGGATTTTTTGGCCGGCTGAGCCTGGCGAGGTCTCCGGCTGTACGCCCGGGACGTCTCGGGCGGCGGGCGCTCTTTTGCTCTATTGCGTGGCATGGCGCGGAATCCCCGCTGCACCGAACAGTTAATGAGCCTGTCTTTGTTTTGTCCAATCTGATGCAAAGGAATAGCTTCCCGGTTGTGTAAGAGGAGGATTGCTTGTGACTGCGAAGGTTGATCGGCAAAAATAAATCTTGCCGCAGCGCCGCCCTGTTATCAACCCCACTCGCCTTGAGCTGCTGCTGTGCGGCAACTTTGCAAGTTGCCGCGCAGCTCCCTTTTTCGCATTTGTAACGCAAAAAGATCCAAATGAAATAAATTCAAGCTAATGGGGAGTTGATACGATGGTCACCCCAATCCTGCACCTCTACTACGGTAACAGTACTAGTCACAATGTCTGAACCTAGCTACACGTACATTCGCGTTTCCAAGACGGATGCATTAGAATCGTCAGCGCAGAAATATCGGCATCTGCGCCTGCAGGGCCTTGAAGCGTCCCCCGAGTCTTTCGGTTCGACATATGGAACAGAGGCCGCATTTTCAAACGACGACTGGATACAGCGCCTATCAGCATCCGACCGCGAAACCTTCATCTGCGTCGCAAAGGCGGCGAGCGAAGAAGATGCACCCGGCATCGGCGATTGGGTTGGCCAGGTTACTCTTCGAGGCCCCATGTCAGCCAGTGAATTTTCACTGCCAGAAGAGGCTGGGCAGTCGGCGATTAACTCGGATAATGAAGAGCGATGGCAGTTGCATGGGCTCTTTCTTCTTCCGGCGCATCGAGGCGGCGGCCGCGGCAGCAGACTTTGCCGAGAGGCGCTCAACCACCTTCAATCGCGCCAGCCATATCCGCCCAAAGTCCATGTACGACTTATTGTGAAGCCGGATAACCAGACAATCGTGCAGTTGTATGAGCGTCTCGGTTTTGTGCATACCGGCCAATGCACGCTGGCCGAGGCAATGCGTGCCGCTGGCGATGGCCATCTCCTACCGAGTGACACTAGCGCCCGGAAGTACTCAAATCGAAGTGGAATCATCATGAACTCGCATCTTCAGAGAATATAGCTATGTGGCCGGTGGACTGAATGATTTGAGCAGCCGTGTATCTCGGCCATCGCCGAGCTTTAACAAGTGTCTGCAATGGGGTCATGATGAATGAAAGTGTGAAAGCATTTTGGGTACAGGTTTGGATATAGAGGAGAGCTAAGTGAGTCAAACCTCAAACAACCTCGCATACGCGCTCAATAAAGTGGCAAAGGGCTTGCCATGAGCAATCAGCCCTGTTTATAAATGTCTCACTATACATTTCCAAACTGCGCTTTTCTTTCCTGATACCTAACTATCTGTTCTTATTAAATACTTTGCCAAAACGGCCCGCTTAATTCCCTGTTAACATTATGCCTTTATAACTTCACACTTTAGCATCGCTGATACTATCGTCACAGCCATATCATCACCGGCAACTCCAGTCCCCAATTCGTCGTTCGCAACGACTCACTCTGTAGAAAGTGCAGGAATGTTTCAAACTATTTACAGCCTCGCTTAACCCAGGGACAGAGTGGACATCCACCCCATGACACCCGTGGATGGCAGCCTTATGGGCCATGGCGCTGTCAAGCTCAGCTTTGAGGCTGGCACAAGGTGGGACGTCCCCGGCAGGCGCTGCCCTCCGCGGGCTGACCCCCAGAATCAAGCATTCGAGATTCAGAGTGCTCTGAAGATGTTTTTAGATGGTAGGTGTGCTTTCCCAGTACCATCCTCTATTCGCTATATGCTTTTTCGTGATTGATAACCTTACTATACATCACACTCCCTTGACCCCGTTATTATAAACAAATCAGTCACTGTGAACAGGAAGTAAAAGAAAAGTACCCCAGAAAGCTTTGAAGAGAGTAAACAAAAAACGCCCATTTCCTTCTTTCTTGGCCCTTTGCGGGCCCAATCCTACCAAAAAGATTGTACACGATATCCTGCTGATCCGTTATTGCCAACTTGACTGCCCGTAAGGCGTCGTCCCGTAGCCCGGACCGCCGCCGTACGCCGTGTTGCCGCCGCCGCCTCCGCCGTACGCCGTTGTGTTGCCCCCCCCGTACGGCGTCGTGTAGCCGCCGTCCTGCCACGGCGTCGTGCCGCCCTCCATGTTCATATCAGGGCTGCGGGGGCCGTCAAACTCACCGGCGGCCTCCTCGCCGCCGTACTTGCGTGGGTCGAGGCCCTTGAGCAGGCCACCAATCTTTTGCTGCAGCACGCGGATGCCGCTCTGCACAATCTGGTCAGGCTCCATGCCGCCCGAGGTCTCGACGTCAAAGTAGAAGCGCTCCGGCTTGGCGTCGTAATTGAACGGCTCGTTCTTTTGCTCCTCTGGCTCCCACGCGCCGTATTTGCTGACAGGCCTGTATCGCAGATATAATGTAAGTATTCATCGTGTGTTGCACAGAGGGGGTAAGGGCAAACTCGGCGTACCATTCATCCTTGGGATTCGTGTCGTTTTCAAACCACATGTCGAGATGATGCAGCTTGTTATGCGGGTCGTATTCGAAGCCGACCGCCGACGTGGGCATCCACTTCGCGTGCTCCTTGGCGATGCCCTTTTTCGCAACACACTTGAGCCGCAGCTCCTGGTCGCGCCGCAGCTTGGCGAGCAGGCAGCCGACGCCGTCGGGATCCGTGATCATGGGCGTGCCAATCGACGTCGCGTGGCGGCCGTCGACGATGAGGTCGCGCGCGTAGACCTTCATGTTCTCGTCCGAGGTACATTTGGCGTGCAGGGTCAGCGTGATGCTGCACTGCTCACAGTACTGCTCGCAGTCGCAGTCGCGCGAGTAGTTGAGCTCGTCGACGTCCTTGGAGTCGAGCGGGATCAGGCCCAGCCGGTGCGCGATGAACTCGTCCGCCAGCACCGACGTGTTGATTTCAATCTCGACGAGGTCAATGGCCACCGTGGGCACCTCGGCCTGGATGACGCGCCGCAGCGAGTTGGCAAAGGGTAGGTTCGTTCTCGATAGTTCGAACTCGACTTTTGTGGTATCGGCCTAACAAGTAGGGAAGGAAGCAGCCCAGCATCAGCAAAGACAATCTTTCAAAACTTGACACTGTATAACGGGGAAAGTTTCGTCTCATACCGCCAGAACCGTCACATGCGGCTGCTCCGCCTCTGCATCCACCATCATTGGATCGTAATTCATGCCGTCCATCGTGAGGTTTGCGCACGCGCGCTGGTGCGATTGAGGGGCAAGTGTTGGTGACCAAGGTTGACAGTCTCGCTAGCTCCGAGTCGTGGTGAAAAGTTTGCGCGTAGTCACACAATAGGGGTGTCACAAAGAGTTGTCGAGGTTATCGTATATCGCAGGCAACGTTCCAAGGTTTGCGCTGGCGCGCCAACAAAGCACAACCAGGTGTGGCGGAAAATGACTAAGCCACAGCACAAGCTTATCGGGTCACTGGGAAGAATGATAAGAAAAAATATATCCCCACCACTAAACTTTGGACGACGACCAACTTTTTTGGCAGATTCTCACCGTCAAGTCGACCATTTGTGATAGCATTGGCAAAAGAAGCAACAGGTCCGACAGTTACTGCTTGATACATCACAAGTCTCACGACCGAGCAATCGCCGACATGAAGATCAAGGCCATCAGCCGCTCGGTGGCCTCGCAGCAGGCGCCCGGCTCCGATACATCGAAGCAGTCCCGCAACCTCGACTCAGCGCTTCACCCCTTTGAGCGGGCGCGCGAGTACAAGCGCGCCGTCAACGCCGTCAAGCTCGAGCGGATGCACGCGTCGCCTTTTATCGCGCAGCTCGGCCGGGGCCACGTGGACGGCGTGTACTCAATCGCCAAGGACCCCAACTCGCTGGAGCGCTTCGCGAGCGGCAGCGGCGACGGCGTGGTCAAGGTCTGGGACCTGGCGGGCCGCGACGAGGCGTGGCACACGACGGCGCACGACAACATCGTCAAGGGGATGGCGTGGACGCGCGACCAGAAGCTGCTGACGTGCGGGGCGGACCGCACGGTCAAGCTGTTTGACCCGTACCACACGCCGAGCGAGTCGGCGCCCATCTCGTCGTGGATGGGCGCCGGCGCGTTCACGTCGCTGTCGCACCACCGCGCTCGGGCGGCGTTTGCGGCCGCATCGAGTGAGATCTCGATTTACGACT
This sequence comes from Beauveria scarabaeidicola, assembly GCA_037289395.1. Lineage (NCBI taxonomy): Eukaryota > Fungi > Ascomycota > Sordariomycetes > Hypocreales > Cordycipitaceae > Beauveria > Beauveria scarabaeidicola. The sequence continues at coordinate 11,090 of JAEIJG010000609.1, forward strand.
TGGAGCGGCACACGGCGGCGCCCGAGGTGCTGCGGTGGCCGACGTCCAACGACACCGTCACCGACGTCGCTTTCAACCAGGTCGAGACGTCGATCCTGGCGTCGTGCGCGACGGACCGCTCCGTCGTGCTGTACGACCTGCGCACCGCGACAGCCGTCGCCAAGACGGTACTCACATTTGCCAGCAACCGCGTGGCGTGGTCGCCGATGGAGGCTTTCAACCTGGCGACGGCGTCCGAGGACCACAACGCGTACCTGTTTGACATGCGGCGCTTCGACCGCGCCCTCAACGTGCTCAAGGACCACGTCGCCGCCGTCATGGACGTCGAGTTCTCGCCCACCGGCCAGGAGCTCGTCACCGCGTCCTGGGACCGCACCGTGCGTCTGTGGCATCGCGACCGCGGCCACTCCCGCGACGTCTACCACACCAAGCGCATGCAGCGCGTCATGGCCGCCCGCTGGACGCCCGACGCAAAGTACCTCTTGTCGGGCTCCGACGACGGCAACGTGCGGCTGTGGCGCGCCAACGCCTCGGCCCGCGAGGGCGTCAAGTCGGCCCGGCAGCGCCAGGCCCTCGAGTACAACGACGCCCTGGTCCAGCGCTACGGACACATGCCCGAGATTCGCCGCATCGCTCGCCACAGACACATCCCGACGGTGGTCAAGAAGGCGACGGAGATTAAAAAGGACGAGCTCAAGTCCATCAAGCGCCGCGAGGAAAATGAGCGCAAGCACACAAAGAAGCAGTTTGACAAGAGGCAGAGCGAGAGAGAAAAGATGGTCTTGTCAAGACAAAAGTGATAGGGCAGGAAGAGGGTCATCTTGCAGGACGACTGTATTCGGACTTGCGCGTTTTGTTTTGAAATCATTTGCATGGCATGGCGTTTTATTTGTATGAAAAAAAATTATTAGGAACTTGATTCTTTTTTTATCTCGGTGTTGATAATAGTTGTATCCATTGAAGAATACATCCTGTGGCTTTTCGGCGGATGTAAAACTCGTTTCTCATCATTGCAAAGCACCAAAGCAAAAGGACCTTCTAAGAAGAAGAAATTCAAGTTCAATTCGTACAGTACACAATGTTTCGCTAATATGAAAAGTGCTTAAAAAAACAGCGACGTCAAGACCATCGCAATCATCATCCTCATCAGGAACCGCTCATAGAGTACCTGGGCGCGTATTCAGACACAGAAAAAAAGAACAACTAAAAAAAACCACAATAAAACCGTACTGGTTCTCTAGGCTGACCACACAAGTCTAGTTCGCAGCAAAAGAAATCAGGGAACAAAAAGAAGAGCAAACAACGCCATTGGTATCAAAGTGTATGAGAAGGTCCCCGCCATGTCTGTCGCGAGAATTCTAAAAAAGAGCCGCTGTGGGCATATCCCATCGTGCTGTGTGTGTTTGTTTGCGCATGCGGCGTTTGGCGTTACAAGGTCTTTTCCTGAAGTTCCCTTTCTCTTCTGTTGCTGCGCGGCGTTACTTGTGAAAGACTTGCTCTGATGTCCGCCGCCCAATCTTCTAAAAAAAAAAAGCACAACTCTCAATCCCAACAAAAAACGCCTGGATCATTTGACCCCAATCTGTCCGGGGTCCATCTGTTTTACACGTCGCGAAAGCAAAGCCGTCGTCGCGACCACGTGCCACTTTTCCTAGACAGTGCCGCGGGCCGCCTTCTGAGGCCTGTAGTGAGGGAGCTCGTCGAACCAGGCCTGCTCCTCGTTGTACTTGTAGGCGTGGAAGGCGATGCCGTAGGGCTTGGGCTCGATGGAGTAGAGCATGCCGAGAGGCACGTCCATGTCGGTGATGTCGTCACGCGTCAGGTCCATGAAGTAGGCCATTAGGACGCGGCAGACGGAGCGATGCCCGATGATGAGGACGTGGTCGGTGATGCGCTCAATCTCGCGGACCATGTCGCGGAGACGGCTGATAACCTGAAGGTAGCCTTCGCCGCCGACACCGGGATAGATGTAGTTGAGCTTGTCCTCGGCGCGCTTGTGGAATTCTTCGGGATGCTTTGTAGCAATCTCTTGGTAGGTCATGCCCTCGAACTGGCCAGTATTCAGCTCGTTGAGCATCTCCCAGTTCTTCACGTCGTAATCGTCATCGGCTTCAAAATACTCGGCAGTTTCGGCACTGCGCTGGAGCATAGACGTCCACACGCAAAAGTTCTTTTCGTCCAGCTCCCTGTTCATGTCTGGGTATGGCGGCGTGTTGTCGCCAGGGAGCGGCGGGAATGTGGCCTGCGCCATCTTGCTCTTTTGCTCCATGATCCACTCCTTGCGCTTTTGGGTGATGAAGCGGTAGAGGGACTCACCATAGCAGTGGCCGCGCTCCGTCAGTGGCGAATCGCCGCCAAGATTGCCGAGTTCGTTGTCCACGCTCTGGCCGTGCCGCGTCATCCAGATTTGTCGTGGGGCCAAGTTGAAGCTCGACAGGTAGGTGCTGATTCCGCCACTCAAGAAACCCTTAAGTCTGTGCTGGACAAGTTTTCGGCCCACATCAACCATTTGAATGTACTGCATGTCGTTTTCTTCTTCATACTCTCCAAGTGGGACGTAAGCGCTCTCGTAAGCAGCGACACGGTGCTTAAAGTCCTCGAGCGACTTTGCGGGGTCCTTGTCGCGGTAATCGGGGCCGGAGAGCTTGAGTCGCATATTGGCCTCTAAAAGAAGCGGGTCTCTGCAGATACTCTCGATGAAGAGAAGTCCAAGCTTGGGCTCCCGGTCTCTGATACGGTTGACGATGTGTTGTCTGCGAGCAACGGTACTATTGGTGGCGTCAAAGATTCCGACGGAGCCGCCTTGAATGAGAAGGTAGTCGAGCAGCTCATCGAGGGTCTCCATGGCGACTTGCTCGCGCATAGCAGCGGCCTTTTCGTTCTTGGGGTCAAAAAACTTGGCAGACTGGTCCATTTGATGATTGGCATTGTTCAGGTCCAGATCGGTGGGCGTGTCGTTGGCGCCAGTCATGGGCATTGGCGCAGGATGGCCGTTGAGGAGAATTGAGGCGGCATGAATGGGTCCGTCTAGACGAGACGGCTCTGGGCTGAGTTTTGGCTGCACCGAGACGCGGATCCCAGCGGCGTTGCGCCGTCTGTTGCCGACGTTGAATATTCTGGACTCGTGCTGTTGCCACGACAGGTATCGCTGGAGTTTCTTGGTAATATATGACTTGCCACGGGCGGGCAGGCCGACCATGATGATGACTAGCTTGGCGGCGACATCGCGCTGAGGAATTCGACCGTCGGGGGAGACGCGGGATCTCGTCATGCCAGGGATGTTGAGGGTGGTGGCATGAGGGCGAACTCGAGGCGTTTGGTGTCCGGAATTTTGGCGATGGGGAGGGCTGCGCGCATTGTTAACACGTGGAAATTAAGGATTGAAAGCGATGATTGGATAGTTGAGGTGAATGCGACAACGAATTTGACCGTCACAGGGCATCAATGCATCAGGGCGACTCACATCCTGGGAGAGCTGGGGGCAGTCGACCCAACGCTGCGCGGGAAAGGTGGCGTCTCAGTCAGGTCATTGGTGGCGCGCAAAATGGTGGCGATGGCAGAGGAGGGCGCCGAGGTAGGGGCGAGAGGTTGGGCGAGAGATGCATCGTTGCTGAGCTGCTGGACAGCAAGCTGCTGCTCGTGGTCGAGAATGGTCGGCGAGAGCGAGTTTGGTGGCGAGGAACCGAGATGGTTGTTCATGGCAAGCTTGGCCAAGGATGACTGTTGTCCGAATCGGCGACCAGAGTCTGAGATGTAGAAGAAGAAGGTAAGAAAAACTGCCAATAGAAATGCAGAGGCAGAATCGCGTTAAGGAGAGCAAAATGTATGAAGAAGAGGGAATCGGTAGGGGTAAGAATGGAGAGGTAGGACAAAGGAGGTTGATTACACACCAGCTTGGGCAACCGGCACTGCTGAAGGCATCTGGGGCTGCGCACTGTTGGGAGCCCAGAAAAAAAAAAGAGAGAGAAATTAAAAAGGTGGGCGGCCGGCGTAGGGACCCCGAAAGCACCGAAAAGGACGGGATTCCAGTGGATTCAGCGGATGGCTCGCAAAGAATTTAGCGGCTGGCGGCTTCAGTAGGTAGGTAGGTAGGTACCAGGTAATTAGTAAACGCGCCCAAGCCAGGTTTCTTTGACAATTGAGCCAGCTGCGAAATCGGCTTGCAACTAGGTGGGGGCACTTTTGGGGGACTTCTTTCAAGCCAAACTCGAATCGCCGAATCGGCGCGCTGACTCGAACGGGCGGAGGCGACCCTGCGTCTTGTCTTGTCTGCACTCTCCAAGTGCAAATTGATTCTGCCTTGAGAGGGTTTTCCTGTTGCTATCAAAAAGGAGCCAGTTGTTTGCGTGGCAAAAAGAGAGAGAGAAAAGGTGGCCTGCCTGTCCCAAGTGCAGCAGTCAGGTCGTGACGTTGTCGGGGTTTTATTCCTTCTGTAGGTAGTTAGCTACTGGCGCAAAACCAGAAAACCTGAGTCAATCAGTCGTCTGCCAAGCGCACTAGACAGACTATGCAGTATGACGTGTGACGGGACTGAAACACCAGATACCAAAGATGAAGGATCAGCAAAAGAGGCGAGATGGAGGGAGATGTTGACGAGGCAAAAGTAGGGGAAAAGGTCAAAAATTGAAACAGAGGCTAAGGTTCGAAAAAAGCTTCGGAATATCTCTTGTCCAGAATAAAAATATCTCAACCTGTCCCCGTAGTTGGTCGGGAGGGCCTCGAGTAATAACAAATGTCGCTGCCAACCAGCGCTAACGACGCCCGCCGCCGCCAGACAGATATTGGGGCGGCACATCCGGAGTAGACAAAGTTACTTGAGCCGCCACCACCACCATTCTTGGTTGCACAAGTCTATTCATGACCCCATTCAAAAGAAAGCTTTCTTGTTACTTGCCCAGCCTGCACAAGCCACTCGGCGCATTGGCCCGAGCCACGCGCGCGGCGGCGCACCCTTCCTTACTCTACCAGAACGCCCTTATTATCAACGTTGGATGCTTGGACGATCTGCCCGTGTCAGAATGATCTTCCCGTGTCAGACTGCTTCCTACAACCAGTAGTAATACATGCCCCAGCCGCAGCCCACATCAACTCATGCTCGCTTCTATTCTTATTCCATCTGTGAATACTCGCAGCAGCCAACCCACCTTTTCCCGCTCGCATGCGAATACAGACTCAGTAAAAGGCCCAGGCTCATGTCTCGCATGCAAGACGCGCAACGCCAGCGATCCCGCCAGCCGTCCTCCGCAATCAATGACTTGTCAACACACACATACACATCACATGCGTTCTTCAGGCGGCGCCTCGCCGTTGCTGCGTAGCCGTTTCTTGGTGGTACGACACCATAGTGCCTATGCTGCCAACGCTCGCTATTCTGATCGAGGCTGGCAGTCTTTGAAGCTGGGATCTGTATTTAGAGGAAACAAAAGGCAGCGTAGTTTTTTTAGAAGCGGCTTCAGAAGACCAATATCGGTGCTAAATTTCCCCAAATTCACTCGAAAGCTTCATTCGTCCACGACGTCGACAGACTTGCGCGTTGCTGATTTGTGGCGCCCTTCTCCAACCTTGACTTGACTTGAAAGTTGGAGTTGGAGTTGGTGGTGAGGGGGAGAGTTTGCTCCGCTGTAGCCTGTAGCGGACGGGCGACATGGTTGGCTGCAGCATCTGTAATGCGAGTTTCTCCTGATATTATTACTCCACATGCTGCTCCGACGGACCGACGTGCACCAGAAAAGGGTCCAACTCAATCAGTGCATGGCGCCGCCCTGGCACTTTATTGCTCAGAGATAACGACTCCAACTGCTCTTTCCATAATAATACCACCCATGCCCAGATGTCTTATCAGTGGAGCCAGTGTCTTCCTGAGGAAATACGTCGCTTCGGCAAGCTAGTTACAAGTATTTGGGGAATTCGGCGTTTCCAGAAGCTCCCTCATCCAGTCACTGTCAAACGCTGCATTTTGTACTTTGTATTTGTAACTTTAGCTGCTACCTACCGCCACCCAACCCATCTGAATCTACCATCTCAGTCCATGCAACCAGTCTATGCAACCAGTCTATGCAACCTTGAGTAACGGACGCAACTAAGCCACATTGCCCAAGCTTCCCTAGCTGTCGCAATGTAGGCTCAACTTGATCTACAGTGATAGTTATTAGCCGACGAAAATACTTTTTTTTTTCGAGCCGGGCTGCGTCCAGACTTCAGCAAGCTTTGCCCCTTTTGACTGAAACACCCGTCATTCCCCCAACAAACTCAACTGTCCCGGGATTTCGGTAGTTCCCGCCCTTGCGTCTAATTATAAGACATGATACGAATATGCTTAAATCATCTGCTGCGTGGTCCCTGTCATGCGCGCTGCGAGTACGAAACACGGTCAGACCTCTTCGCAAACTTGTTTTGTACCAGCAAAACTCGCGGCAGATACTTGTGGCACAGTGCAGCCAAATTACTCGGAGCGAACTGATGCTTTGTGCGAGAATGACACCGTGACATCTCCTTGGCTGTATCGCCGTACTCTCTTTGTCTCCCTACCATTCGTACAGCAACGTGGGCTCTATCTAGGTGACACACCATCCAGAGTCAGATCACAGTTGATGTGCACACTATCGAGCAACAGACTATCACATTTTTGATTTGTTACTCTGAACTGGTCACACGCTCTTCGTCTTCTTTTTTCTTTCTCTTCTAATCTTAGAGTCACTTGATTACGGGTAATCATGTAGGGCCATTTCGATGCGCAAATGTTACTGAAGTTTCCTCTAATCACAGAGTCACAATATCGCATTAGAATATGGGTACAGGGACAGTAAATTGACCATGAGATCTGACTAGAGCCTTTATAGTGGCTACTCTCGACTCTCGACCATCTTGATCGCAAACTCTGTAACATATAAGGGCTGAAGTGCCCCGCTAGAATCGCATATTTTCTGCCGGGTAGCCAACGATGGCCCAACAGCCGACGGCTGTAGCTCATGGTCCTGAGACAAACCAAAACAAAACCAAGACGAACCGGCCTGGCCAATCAAGGAGACGCGACAGAAAAAAAACATGTTCTTTTGAAGAAATGGACCAGGAGACACGGGATATTTTCACGCAGATGACAGAACACCTCCATGGCAGCTTTCATTGACGCGTTCAGCGTGCAGCAGTGAATACAGAGAGCATCGTGGATCGCTGCCAGCTCCACAAAATTCCCTTCAAAACAACAAATTCTGGTTCATGAACAGTTCAACAAGCAATATCATCTGGTTTTACATACTCAATCATACATCGAAAACAAGAAGATACAGATCTCAAGCGGAATTATCTAGCTGTAGTGCTGGCACTTCCTTTCGTATGTTGCCGGGCACCTGCCTGCGGAAAAATTCTGTTTGTAACACAACAGGCAGTCTGGTACAGACACAAACACAGCATCAATTGTCCCTCCTGCATCATCCCACTCGCCTATCACCACCTGATATTCTGGGATTCGATCGCGAAGCAGCGAGTATATCACTTGTCGTCCGGACAGCGGCTCCAAGACCACCACATACCGCCAGGCTCCATCGGGAGCACTCCTTCCAGTTACACTGCTGTTTTACTCGTATGCCGCAGCCGCAGCTGCAGCAGAACGAACCGGTACGCCTGCAACGGAAAGGAGCCCAGACTGCTATAAAAACAGCACCCCCCAGATCGCTCGCGCAGATAGAGATTACCCGAGTCACACGATACCTGCCCGACCAAGGACACCACCCATCATCAGCTGCATCGCCGTCGAGAATTCAAAGTTTTCCCGGGCTATTGCAGTGGTGTTTCTAAGAAATCGACAGTTTCAAACCGTCACAAAAGACCTTCAACATGAACGGGGTCGGCATGGATCACGATTTCGAGCACAATGCCTCAGTGGCCGATGTACCGGCATCCCAGTTTACCGCTGGCGTGTTGCCGAACCCCTTGATTGATGATATTAAATCACTGCAACACAAGAACGGCGTTCTTATTCCTCTCAAAACCACACAGGAAGTGCGTCAAGACCACACAATTATCCAGGCTTTCATCACGAGAGTCCCGTCAAAGTCTGCCGCCGACGTCCTTACGTGAGTTGGTCTTGTGTCCAACTGACATGACGCATTCGAAAGCTAACTCTGATACAAGTGCATTGCGCCTTATGCGGCCCAGTGGTAGCGCTAACCCCCTACCCCATCTGCGAGGTTGCGCAAAGCCTGCGGACTTGCCTGCCCATCTGAAGACGAAGTTCATGAACGAAACCCCCGAAGGCCGCCACGTCCATTTCGCAAAATCACAGTGGCTCTACATTATGTGCTGTGAGGTGTCGGATACTACGGAAGAAGAGCTTGCAGCAACACTCGCCTCTGTCGAATCCCTCGCCGGACTGGAGATCTGGATTTCCACCGTCCCGGTCCCACTCGTCGCCCCAACTTCACAGATTCAAGCTGCCATGTGGTCCTCGCAGTTCTGGCCAACAGTGTATCGCAAAAATAACCCCTTGGGACCGCATCCTAGCATGGTGGCCAGAGGAACCGACGAAATCAAGGATGATGCGGCTATGTGGATGACTTTGGCCCAGCGTGTGGCAGACGAAGCCAGGGGCTGTGGGATGGGAGAAGCCATCGGAGCAGTTGTTGTGCAGAGAGATGAGAATGGTGCCCAGCTAGTTGCAGTGGCAGGTGATGCGCGCTGGCTTCAGGATCCTTTGCTGGGAGATGTTGGCAACCCCATGGCACACTGCGTCCTGCGTGTTATCAGCATGGTTGCGCAGAAACTCGTTCGTCATGAGAGAAGAGCAATGGGTCTGACTCTTGACCTTCCAATACTCCAATTTGACGCTTTCCACGACGTACCGATTCTCGATGCGGAGAAGGAGTGCTTCGAGCAGGAACACCCAAACAAGGATGGCTATTTGTGCCATGGGCTGGAGCTTTACATGACGCATGAACCTTGTGTAGCATGTTCAATGGCTATTCTTCACGCCAGAATGGGCAAAGTGGTATTTTGTAACCACATGCCGCGAACTGGCGGCTTGAGTTCAGACGATCGTCCTGACGGAGGCGGAAGAGGGTTGGGTCTCTTCTGGAGGCGAGAGCTCAATTGGAGCTTGCTGGCCTGGGAGCTGGAGCAAGATGCTAATTTTGACCTGGTGACTTTGGACCCGACCACTCATGTTTAGGATTACCGCCTCCTGGGTCAATTTCAGACTCGTTGGCTCTGTTTGAAGGACACTGCAGCTATGCACACCGTACATATTGCTATTGCTACGCTTACTGCTGCAAACCCAACTGTATACCCCATTTTCACATGTTGCAGCTTCGAAAGGTCTTATCCCTGCTGGATCAAGGAGAGCTACGAGCAGACGGGCTTGTTGTCATTGGAGGGGCATGAAGGTTGTGCCGCGCGCGATGCATATAATTGGCGCTGGGCAGTGAGAATTTTCTTGGCGCAAAAGGAAAGATTGAGAATTGCTGGAGCTACGAAACTTGTACATTATAATGAAGAACACACAGTCATGTCAATGCAACCTGGAATTCTCCTAATGTTTGCTGCGCCCAAAGTAGTTTGTCTTTAAGATGAAGACGTGAAGTGAAGCTGCTAACCAGAAGAGCGAACCGGCCTGGAACTACCTACCTGGTAATAATGGGTGTTGGCAAGTCGGGCGTCCGGCACTAGCGCGGGGCGCCTCGGGCTACCGCCACTTTATTATAGGTAGCCAAGACAAGGCCCATACCTACCAGGCTTTCGCGTTTCCAAAGAATCCAACACCCCACCCAAACTGTTGATTTGGGATTGAACAATTTCTGCGCTTTGAGCAAGTCGCCTACCTCAGACGACTGGGCCGCTACCCCACGGGAAGATCACGATCGCTATTTCATCACCGTTTCAAGAATCATGGCAGTTGTGTAGTCATTTGCCCTTTTTTTACGGTATCAGCATCACCCCTTCAAGCGTTGGCATTTCCACCAGCAATCAATGCAAACCTCCCTTTGTCGCTCCTATCGGCCATCACGATACGTTTCGCGACCTCTTTCCTGCCTACGACACCGAAATACGACGTCGATATATTTGAGCGCTTCGTCTTCCGCTCCCATTGCGACGCCTAGACGACGAACCATTGCCACTACGACTGCGACCCTTGGGTACCCCCCGCCGCTCGCGTTCCCGCCCTCGATGATGAACAGAAAGCGCGCAGCGCCCTCGTCAGCCGTGACGGCTTCGTCCGCGGCCTCACCGAGCGCCTCCAAGAAGAGGAAAACGGACAATGTACAAAAGTTTTACGCCGTGCAGGTCGGTTTCCGGCCGGGCGTCTACACAACCTATGCCGAGTGCGCGCAACAGACGGCAGGGTTTAAAGGAGCACTGTGTACGTTGAGACGTTTTTGCTGTGCCATGTTGCATGTTTTTCTGGGCGCTAACTAATGCGATCGCCATTGGCTTCTTACAGTTCGATCATTTATTTCAAGGTCAGATGCTGAAGCATTTGCATCTGGTCAAAAGGTCGCAACCACGTCAGAAGGACCAGCCAGGTATTACGCAGTAGCAGTGGGAAACCCAACAGGCATCTTCAACGAGTGGGATGATGCGGCAGAAGCCATCAAGGGTGTCAAGGGACCAAAGTACAAGCGGTTCAGCACCCGCGCCGAAGCAGTCGACTACATCCGAGAGTATGGGAGCATGGAAGCTGTCATGGCGCTTGGTGAGCGGCTTACGGCCACAACAACCGGCGGTACGAAAATTGACATGCCAACACAAGTAAAGAAGCCGACCAAGACGACGAGGGTACCACCGCCGCTCGCCCTGCCCCAAGCACCGGCGGGTCTGATCCGTGTGTACACGGACGGCAGCAGCCTGGCCAATGGCAAAGCCGGGGCGCGGGCGGGCGTGGGCGTCTTCTTCGGACCGGGAGACGAGCGCAACGTCTCGGAGCGGCTCGAGGGCGAGCCGCAGACGAACCAGCGGGCGGAGCTCATGGCGATGCTGCGGGCGCTGCAGATGTGCCCGGCAGGGGCAACGGTGCAGATTGTCAGCGACAGCCAGTACTCGATCAACTGCGTGACGCAGTGGGCGGCGAGTTGGAAGCGCAAAGGCTGGGTGACGGCGCAGGGCGAGCCGGTCAAGAATCAGGACATTATCCGGGCGGTGCTGACGCGCATGGAGGAGCGCGGCAAGGCGGGCGGCGCGACGCAGTTCGAGTGGGTCAAGGGGCACGCGTCGGACAGAGGAAACCAGGCGGCGGATGCCCTGGCCGTGCGAGGCGCCAAGATGTAGAAAATGGAGCGAGTGAGGCCTGTGGTGTGGGCTGCGAGATGAAGAGGAAGAGCTGGATGTGAGTTGGGCTGCGCAGAGGCGAGGAAATTCTCGCGCGATAGAAGATGGCACACACGAGGCTGGCTGTCGCCGGGGCGGGAAATTTGATGATTCTGGATTGGTCATCCAAAAGATTTCTGTTTGGGGAAATATTTGTCAAGGCGAGGAATTGTGCATAATGCGCCTGCTTAGCATGGAGGACGCCAGTGAGATTAAGCCAAACTTTTATTTCGATAACTTTTTTTTAGGCAGAAGTTGAGGCTTGAAGCTTGTTTTCGTCCAATATTGATTGCTGCCATGATTGATTGCAAGAGCCGGCTTGGGGTGTAGTATGTAAAAGCGAAGCTCTCGACATTGCATATCTTTCATGTTACTACTACCTACCTATGTAGCTGGCTGCCGCCAATTGTACGGGAGAGGAAGAGCAGCAGCACAGACTCCTTGTATAAAAGGAAGAAGAAAGCAATCATGGATGAAAA
>JAEIJG010000610.1:0-22847 GCA_037289395.1 Beauveria scarabaeidicola
AATTAAAAATATTTTTTTTTCTTTTTTTTTTTAAAAAAAATATTTTAATATATAAGTTTATTATAAACTCACTTTAGCTTTACTAACTTTTTATAGGTCTACTAACTAGACTAATAAGTAGGCCTATAAGGTAATATAAGTACTTAGTATAATCCTTATTATAAATTTATTATTAATTTACTAGTCTATATACTACTTATCTTATCTAAGCGGCGGGTAAAAAGCCACTAAGTATTAATAGAATATAAGTTACTAAAAGTTACTATATCTTCGCTACTAACTTACTATATAGTTATCCTATCCCCTACCACCACTACCTTATATAGCTAGTTAAGTATACTAAGGCCTACTATTACCTTAATACTAAAAGTATATACTAACTTACTATAAGCTTATAGCTAGCTAACTATATACTAGATACTTCTTAGAAGTGTTATTATTACTAAAATAGTAGTAAAGAATACTTTAACCTTACTATAAGTAAGTAGTAAGTTTTCTATATACTCTTTAAGATATATAGAGCTAGTATTATTATAAGTGCCTTAAGTAGTTCTCACTATATTCTCGCTACTAACTTATTACTAGGACTAGGCCCTTCTTACTAAGGGTAAGAAGATCTTAGGGGATTATAGTGAGTTTATTATAACCCTAAGGGGTGTAAAGCGTAAGGCTAAGGCTTTAACTAAGTAGGTTAATCGCTATAAGGATATGGTGACTATGTAGATTTATACTATGAAAATAGTGCGCCTTTATGCTATTTTTCTTTATGCTTAGGCTATAAGTTCCCCGTGAGTTTAATACCTATCTATAGCTAACTCTCCGCTAGGTCGCCGCTAGTGTTACTAACCTCCTAGAGGTCCTAGAGCTCCCTAAGTTCTATAGTGAGGAGGAGGAGGAGGAGTAATAACCTCGCTTTATACTTACTACGCTCTTACGCCGTTTTCTTTTTTTTTTTTAAAAAAAAGATATTATAAAATAGAGTTTTAGTACTATAAGTTCGTTTTAAACTTAAAGCGCCTTTATAGTGACTTCGTGGGGATTTTAATATAATAAAATTAATTTTCCTTCGCTTTTTCTCTATAGTGTATTTACTACTTCCGCGTAGCTCTTACGCCTTTTCTATAACTATTAGACTTATAATGCCTCTTTATATTCCTTTAGTAACGCTAGGTCACTAAAGTTACTATACTTTACTTATAAGTTCTTACTATTATTATAGCCTACCTATTTAACCTTAAATAGTCTTCTTTTACTATTATACTTATACCTAATAATCTTCTTAACTAAGAACTTATTATTATTCTTAAAGGGAGCTTATATATCTACCTCTACGCCTTCGCGGTGTTTATATAGCTTAAGACTTAATATATTAAATATATTATAGATTTTTAATGACTCTAGTAGGTCTAATCTATATACGCGCTTTAATATTCTAACCGTCACGACCACTTAGAAAGGACCTATATACTTCTTTATAAGTTTATAGCTAGGTTATATTAGTTTTAAGTTTTTTATTAATAATATTACTTAATCTCTTATTTTAAAGAACTTATTAAGTTATTTTAGGTTATAGTATTTTATATATATTTTATTAGCTTCTCTTAGATATTTTATAGCGTTCTTATATACTAATATAAGCTCCTAGACTCTCTCCTACGCCTATATATTTCCTATCTATATTATTAGTAGCACTAAGTAAGTTAGGGTATATCTTAGAAGTAACTTCACTAGTATATTACTAATAGATACCTACTAACTTATATTATACGTGAACTAAGCTATTAGTAGCTTTTTAACCTAATTAGTCTACTCTATGTTATAAAACGCCCTTAAATAGTGTTTAAGCGTCTAATTTATCCTTTTAGTGAGGCTATCTATTTAAGGGTAAAAGGCGACGCTAAGTTACTACTTATACTCTAGGAGATAGTAGAAACTACACTAGAATTTAGACGTAAAAATTATCCCTCTATCTAAGATAATCCCTTTTAAGGCCCTATATAGTATAACTATTTTCTATAGAAAGATTTCCGCGAGCTAATCACTTATTAGCTGCTTATTTATCGTGATATAGATATTATATCTTATTATATAATTAACTATTACTAAAATCATATTATACTTCCTATATTAACCTTATCTCTCTAGTAGCCCTATAATTATATCTATTAATATTTCTTTAAATAGTTATATTAGTACTAATAATAGTATAAGAAGACTATAAGGTTAATATATTCTCGCCTTTATTAACTAATATATATAGTAATATTTAATATATATCTTTATATCTCTTCTTATTAATTACTAAAAGAATAAAGCCGTGATCCTATAGAGGGTCTTATAAACTCCTTAGTGTCCTATAGTAAGGTCGTTATAATATAGTTATAAGATTTCTAATCTAATACTAACTAGTATAAATAGCCTCCCTTTAGTTACTAAGAATCCTTCTGCGTTTTCTAACTATAGGATACCCTAGATCTTTATTATCTCTTTACTACTTTTACGTAGTGTCTTCTTAATCTACTTAATAAAGATATCTCCCTATTAAGCTCTAAGTAAGCACTCCTATAATATTTTATTATTTTATAAAGTATATATATCCTCACTATGTCTTTCTAGTAACATAGCCACGTGCTTATTACTCCTAACTACCTAAGCGTTCTATTAATTAGCTCTAGTGCGGTAAATTTATATACTTCCTTTTTTCTACCCTAGTTCCTTAAATCACTCTAAGAACTATAGTAAAAGCTACTTTATATATGACTCCTTCGCGTTAACCTTATAGTCTACTCGCCTTAAGAGTATATCTATAGGATTTAACTTACCTACTCTAAAAATAATCTTAAAGTTATATAGTAATAATTCATCTAAAGCTATAGCCTATCTATAAGATAGCGTCTTCTTCTCTACGAGATAGCTATAATTAAGATAGTCTATTATAACCTTAACGGTTTCTATAGGGTACACTAGATAGTGCCTCTATTAACAGAACACTACTAATATCACTAATATCTCTATATCTAGCGTCTAGTATTAAAGTTTAGCGCCTCTAAGTTTCCTTAATAAAAACGCTACTAGGTGCTAGTGATCTCCTTATAACTATAATATAACTACGCCTATCGCGAAGTTTAACGCGTCTATCTTTATTCTTATTTAAGCCTCTAGGTTAAACTATACTAGAATAGGTGCCTTTTTAAATAGAATCTTTAGGTACTAGAACACCTTAAGTTTATAGGTATTTAGTGTAAACTTCGCTAGGTTCCCCTTCTTTATCCTTTCTAGTAAGGGGTAGGCGATTTTACTAAAGTTCTTAATAAATCTTCTATAGAAGCTTATAAAGCTAATAAATGCTTAAATTTCTTTTATACTAGTTAGTTATAGCTAGCTTATAACTACTTCGACGTATTCTATATCTATCTTAATATAACTAGGTTTAATAATAAAACTAAGGAATTTTATCTTATTAGTAGTAAATTCGTATTTTTCTAGGTTTAGATAAAGGCCTACTTTTTATAGCTTTTTAAGTACCTATTAAACGTGCTATGTGTGCGCCGCGGGCTCCTTACTAAAAATCAGGATATTATCCAGGTACACTATATAAATATAATTAATATCTTCGTATAGGGTGATATTAATAAATTCCTAGAATATAGTTAGCGCGCTAGTGAGTCTAAAAGGTATAACTAAGTACTTAAAGTGTCTATAACGATAGCGAAATACCGTCTTCTACTTATCACCTTCGCGGATTCTTAGCTATCTATATACATCCTTTATATCTAGCTTTATATAGATTTTCACGCCCTATAGATAGTCTATAATTTCTATAATTAGCAGTAGTAATGCCTTATTTTTCTTAGTGATTTAGTTAAGACTATAATAGTCTATATATAAGTGGAGTTTTCCCCCCTTCTTTAGTATAAATAAGATAGGAGCTCCTGCTAGGCTTATTAATCTTCTTATCTATCCTTACTTTAATCCTTTATTAATAAATTTGCGGAGTTCTACTAGCTCCCTCTCTATAAGTAGGTAGATTAGTCCCTATAGAGGGATCTTACTATCTTCTAGTTTAATTATATGCGTTAGCCTACTTAATAGAGGTAGTTTTACTACCTCTTTTATAGAAAAAAGCTCTACGAAGTCACGGTATTCTCCTAGCAATTTTATATAAAGCTCTTCTAATAATATCACCTTAGGATCTTCCTAGGTTATAATTACTATCGCGAATTTTATATTCCTTACTACCCGCTAAGCTCCCTACACACTTATAACTAGCTTAATACTCCCTTAATAGATAGCGTAATTCTAGTAGTCTAGTTCCCTATAGATTAAAACTCCTTCTTTTATTATCTATTACCTTCTAAGTATTATATTATCTAAGTAATCTACGACTAAGAAGGGAACTTATATCTACCTTATATACCCTAAGTCATCTATAACTTTAAGTATCTTCACCACCTCCCCTTTTACTAGTACCTTTATTTTTAATATTAGATATTCTAGCTAGAATAGTTTATAGTTAGTGTAAATTAGTAACCCTTCTACTAGCCTCTTATTAAGTAGGCTTAGGTCACTCCTAGTATTAATTATTACTATTATAACTTCCTAGCCACACTTAGTCTATAAAGTTATAAGCTATTTACGCCTAAGATATATATAATAATGGGGTTTATCTTATAGGAGCTCCTCTATCTATCTATTCTTTACTAGCTTATTATTTAGAAAAGTCACTACGTCTTTACTAGCCGCTACCCGCTTAATCCCTATAACTTTTAGTATTAGCCGGTGTTAATGTTTTTCTATAATATAAGACCCCTTATAGATAGTATAGTTAGGTGCTATATAGTCTTAGTATAGGTAATTTCCCTTGTACTTATAACACCTAGTGAATCTACTACTTATTTATAGCGCTATTAGGGTATTCTACTAGCTAGTCTACTTTCCTTCTTTAGTTATATAGCTAAAGCGGGGCTTCTAGCTATCCTTAGTCCTAATTAGTACTCCCACCGCCCTTTTAGCGTTCTCTGCGTAACTTTCTAGCTCCTTCTACATAGCTAGTGCGCTACTACTACTTATTACTATCTAGATCTACCCACTTAGCCCCTCTAATACTAAGGTAATATAAAACGTAAGGGGTAATAAGTCTAGTAGTTCTATTACTACGTTTTCTATATAATATAGATACTTCCTCACTAGCTTACTAGTATTATATTTACACTATATAAGGTTATGTGTGGCCCTTTATACCCTAACACTTATATCCCTAAGTTCTTCTTTACACTACCTATTAAAGTCCTCCTAGGTAAAACCCTTATAGCTTCCCTTTAAATTCGCTATAAAGTAATAGGCCTATTAGGTCTATATATCTCCTTATAAGCATTATATAGTATATATAACCTTCTTAAGGTCGTCTATATAGTCTTCTAGGTATGCCTAGAAATGCGTCTATAAAGTGACTATAAAGCTAATATATTCCTAGAATGACTTTATAGTAAATATAGCGCTAGGTAGCTTTATTATTACTACCCTCTTCTAGTGAGGTATCTCCTTTAGTAATTCTCCTAGTTCTAGAGTAACCTTAATTAGTTAGCCCTTAGCTACCTATTTATAGTAAGAGGCTAATATATTCCTCTTTTACTTATCTACTACGTGTTAGATACTAGCTTATATCTCCTTTATAGATATTATATTAATAGGTATACTTATAATACTTACTAGTAAATCTATTAGGCTTAGTAAGTTAGCTCACTAGTTACTTAGAACTACTTTAATATAGTCTTATAGGGATAGAGTATTATTAGTTATTATACTATTAGTGGCTTAGTGTCCTAGATACTAGGTAGTAGTGGTAATCCTATAAGGTTACTAGTTAAGAGGGACTATAGTCATGAGATAATCCTTATATATGATAATGATAATAGAATTACCGCTGCCTCCTCCCTACTAACTTGTTAGTAGCTTATCTCTATATATGTACTTCCTCGCACGTGATATATAGCCCGGCTTCCCTTGCCCGTGTGTTCCTTCGTGCGTGACTCTCCTTAGGCTATAACCCTGATAGTTAATTAATAAAGAAGTACTTAAATTATTAATATAACTAGTAAAGCTAGGTCTTAGAGAGTATAAAAACTATACTTTTAGTAGTATTAATTTACTACTAGGGGTAGCCTTATTACCTTATAACTAAGATCTATTTATTACCTTAGATTAATAAGTTATCTAGGTTATTAAATTTAACCTTTATTTTATCTATATTAGTTAATAAGAATAAAAAAGGTATTAGTATTAATAAGATTCTAAAGTTAATTATTCCTAGGCTTATTAGTATATAAACTCTACTTTTAGATATAATAAAGTTAGCGTTAAATTTAATAATTAATATAAGGGTATCCTTAATCTTAAGGTATAATATTATTCTTAGTAGTGCCTTAACCTATAATATACTTACTATTAAGTTACCTAAGGTACCTATATCTAGTAAGATCCCTTAAAAGCTCTACTTATAATATCTTAATATTAATATATAAATATTACTATATTCTAGAGTTATTCCTAGGTCTAGTATAGGTATAATAATAATATAATAACTATAATTACTAGGTTAGCTTAGTTAGTTAGCTAATAAAGTATAATAGGTAGTAAAGTTAGTAAGTATAGTTATAACTTTACCTAAGGTAGGTATATTAGCTATAAGGAAGTTATTAGTAATAGTTATTAATAAAGTAAAGAAATTCTTACTAAGTTTATCTTTATTATTATAGTTATTATTATTAAAGAGATTAGTAGTATATATTTACTTTAGTAGCTTATTTACTTTATTAGGGTATTTATTACCTTTAAATTTAGTTAAAAATAACTAGAACCTCTTCTTTATTAGTAATAACCTATAATTCTTCTTTTTAAACTATATATTATAAGATATAGTATACTTAGAGTTAAAGTGCCTTATTAACTAGTAGCTAGTCTTACTATATATATAATATTTCTTAGTATACCCTTTAAATTAACTAATATTACCTAGGGTATTATTATAGGTATTTAGAGCTTATTAGTATTAATTATTATAGGCGGGGTAGTAGCTATTATTATTAACTAGATAATTATAATATTTTTAATTAGTAATAAAGGTAGCCTAGTAATTAGTAGCCTTCTTCTTCTTATATAAATTAGCTACCTACCTAAGCTTAATAGTAAGCCTATTAAATATTAAGTCTAGCTTTATTAATACTATAATATAAGCCTTAATATTAATAATAATACTATAAAAAGCCTCTCTTTTCTTACTATTATTATTACCTCTTTCCTAGTTAAGGCTATAGTATAGTTTCTAAATTTAGTTAATAATATAGTTAATATATTTAGTTATAGGCTTATTAGGGTTTTTATTAATTATTTTCTAAAGGCTAAGGGTATACTACTTAGTATAGTATCTTTCTATTATAATTAGTAACTTAAAGTACTACTTAAGGTATAATATAAGGCTATTATAATCTAGCCCTAGGTAAAATAGCTATACTATATAGTACTTAGAGGCGGTATTAATTAGTATAATAGGTAATACCCTTCCTTATATTACTTCTAGTACTTTAAGGTGATTATATTTATTATAAAAGATATTAAGTTTAATATAGATAAACTTATCCCTTTTACTAGAGTATTTCTTATAGTCTAAATAACTCTTTACTAATTACTTAAGCTTATAAGGGATATTAATAACCTATAGTTAACTACTAATATCTTAGCCTTAACCTACCTCTAGTTAATATATATTACTATTAGTCTTAAGGCTAGCTACTCTAGTAACTATAGCCTCTATTACTTTTCTCTTAAAAATAACTTAAGGTAGCTAATTATTATCTTATTTTAATATCTCTTTCTTCTTATATAGATTATTAAGTGCCTTTATAATTAAGTATCTTAGTTACTTAATTATATAGATATTATATTTATATAACTAGTTATAAAAGTTATAGATAATAAGTAGGTTCTCCTTAATAAAGGTTACTATTATCTAAAGGATAAAGTCCTTAATAATATATATAAAGACCCCCCCTAGATTATTATTATTATTTATATAAATAAAGTTAATAATAATATTATTAATTTAAGTAATAATAGTAGTAGATATATTAATTATTAATAGTCTTATATCTTCTTAATTACTTAAAATAAATTTTATATATTTAGTAATAGTTCTTAGATATATAAAGACCCCCTTATTATCTATATTCTTATTACCTTATTATAATAAAGATATTATATTATTAGATATATTTAATAGTTTTAATTTCTTATAATAAAATAAGATAATTAAATCTTTTAGAAATTAATAACTTAATAGTTACTAGATCTTTTTTTAAGAAGAGGTTATATTTAAGAAAACTCTATAAGAAAGTAATATATTTATAACTAGACCTATTAAATTAGCTTATTTAGTAATATAATATTTTATATTTAAATAAAAGCTTATTTCTTCTTAATAATTCCTAATTATCTATAGTTTTATAACTACTAATTAGTATTAGTATTATAAGGGTTATATAGTATAATACGTAGGGTTCTTTAGTATTAATATTCTTTCTTGCTTAGGGCTATATTTGCCCTATCAAGAGTTACAGGTCTATTATATAGTTGTGGGTCATTCGACGTAGCGAGCCAATGAGAGCGCTGCATTTAGTGGCTGCAGCTGGTGGCTGCAACAGTATGTTTGGCTGTTAGGTGTATGCTCCTTATAGAAGGGTAGCATCTGACCCAATAGCAGCCGTGGCGTGACGGCATTCCCTACACACGACCGCGAGCGAGCTGTGGTCGCTATCAAGCGCTGGGGTGCATGGTGGAGAACAACCGCCATGAATTTCTTAGCCGGAAGCGACGGAAGTAAGCGAAAAGGGACGGCAAAATAAGATCGACAAGTTACGTTGTTTTCGAAGAGTTCATTTTCTGCTCCTATATTTGCGACTTCGTTCACTGGACGTGAATCACTTGAACTAACTTGCGGGGTTGCACAGGGACGGGA
Source organism: Beauveria scarabaeidicola (assembly GCA_037289395.1). Taxonomy (NCBI): domain Eukaryota; kingdom Fungi; phylum Ascomycota; class Sordariomycetes; order Hypocreales; family Cordycipitaceae; genus Beauveria; species Beauveria scarabaeidicola. Next base: position 9,011 of record JAEIJG010000610.1, read on the forward strand.
CGCAGAAACAACAAAGCATGTTATTGGCTGGAGAATTTTCTTGGCCCACTCCATTGCCCCGTCCGAGCTAGATTTCCCCAGAGACAGGTGCAACCTTAGTCAGCGGCGTGCTTCTCTGCCCCCAAGAAGCGCATTCCAAGTAGGCGTTCAGTCCATGCCACGAGCAACGAGAATGGAAATGTACGGATGCGGCAGGGGACCGCATTGCGGTCTTTGTACGTTCGCAATTCATACTGGTGAAACGATATTGAACGGTAAGCCACGAATCTCATCAGACTGAACACTCCCTGACAACTACCCCAGGAACTGACGACAACTCTACCAGAGCGCCAGTCCACTACTATCCTGAAACGTGGAGGGGTGGCCAGACTGCAATTTTCCATTCACACTGCTACGACTACGTGGGCTCTGTTTCAGCCGCGCTGTGTGCAGTGGCAAGCTGTGAATTCGATCCGACACAAGAGTTGCTGGCTAATACTCAGCCTGTGCGCCACTCTTTGCGGCAAGGGCTCGATGAGAAACTATATCGACTTCCTCGAGAGCTCCGTTGGCAGATTGCAGATTATCTTCTCCCATACTACAATGCTATGGCAGCGACTCAGCTATGCATCCGTCAGCCGCACCAGGTCCGGGTAGCCTTAGCTTTGAACGTCTGGGCACATCTAGTCAAGGTCCATGGTAACATATACATATGCGGACTGTCGAATACGAACGACGATAAAGACCACCAAATATACATACTGCTACATAATGCTTATTCGCATCCGTTCCCCGACACTATTTACATCGCCAGGGATCACTGGGGCGTAAGGAATATCATTTTTAGCCGGGCGGATAAGTCGTTCCAGGCCCAGAAAAGACTAGATACATGGTGGGAGAGTATTCGAATCGATAACAGTGGCGGGATTATTACAGGATATAGCGATGTATGTCCTCTTCATCAAACGTTAATCACTACTAACTAGAACCTTTATAATAGGGCCTAAAGCTTCGCCGCGTTATGTATAAGGAAAATGAGATAACTAATACGTTGGCATGGTCTACGCCACATTCTCCTCTTATACCGTTCCAGATCTTGCGTCCCCAGAAGGCTTCAGGCTGGCTTCGGTTCGACCGATTTATCATCAACGAGAAAGACGTCATTGGCTACTATGTCGGCCTCAACCTTGATACCGTTGCTCTGCAGACTCAAAAACGAGGGGAACAATCCCATACAAAGGTTGACGCCCATTGGCTATATATGCCATTAAATGATGGCGAGTGGGTTTGCCAGGTGTGGCTTCGATGTCGTGCAACGCCGCCTCGAAGAAACATATTAATTGTTAGAAACCATTTATCCTTAGTCAAGCAGAGTTATGCTAATTATCGTTACTCGTTTAGTTTGTTATAAACACTGGCCGTGTTCACATGATGGGGGAATATCCACGCCCTGGATTTGAACTAGAGTATGGTACCATCCCTATTCTCGACTGTTCAGATCAGCCTACAACCATTTACTTTGACGTTGCCGGTGAGTTTCGAGCGTTGGCTGTACATAAAACCTCGACGAACCACACAACTCAGCCGGCGTTACAAACACCCTTATCGAGCTATCCACGATCGTTATTCCAGGAATCCTTCTGTTACTCGAAAGCAAGTACCGAGAAGGTGTCTACGATTTCAACGTGTGTATCTGACGGCGTGATAACCGGCATAGTACTCTGCTATATCGATGGCACAAAGTCCAGCTTAGGCTGGGTCTCACCCGGTGGGTTAGGTAGTGCGGATGCCGTCGATACTGCTGGGATATGGATCCTTGTGACTAAGTCTGTGCATCGTTTCCCTAGGGTCACATCGATTGCTTTTAATAATGTCGCGTTCGACGCGCCGGCGAAGGAATATCTACATGTACAATGGCATGGAGTGCTTGAGTGGTGGTTTTCGTGCCGGCAATGTCAGCTGCACCACAATGGCAAGCAGACGCCGGCCACGCGGTATTGAACCATCATCACCTCCGCAGTTATTATAGGTTCTAATCGTCTAATAACTAATCGAAAGCCGCAAAATAACAGAGAAATTAAGATGAACCTAGCTTATGTCATCGAGACAACTTTTCGGCCTATTGCTCAGCTACTGCGTCTATCTGCATCATATGAATTGAGCAGGGACGATGGAGGCGGATAGTTGTATCTGCGAAACGAACAGTATAAGTTGCAGAAACGAGAACCAAGGTGGCTGGGGTTAAGCTGGCAGAACTAGCCGGTCGAGGCCATGTAAATACATTTTCGTCGGGGTACTTGTCAACCAATGCTTGACGGTCTGCATTGGACTTGGCGTCCTGAAAGACGTTGTTTGGGGCGCCAGCATGGAGGAGTATGAAGCAGGAGAAGACGCTGCAATGGGCCACTAGAATGATGCTGAAGGCCGAGTTATGGAATCGGGTTTGACGGGGAAGGGCCGCAATACTGTAGTTACTGGGTTGCATGTTGTTTTTTCTTCGTTTGCCGCGCCACCGCAATCTTCTCCTGGCCGCTTGGCCCCCCAAATTTCTCTCCCTCGCCCGCTTCAATCGACCTTTGCTCCTTTGAACACGCATCCCCTCACCGTTTTGGCACCCCCACGACAGAGCCGACTCCCTCGCCCTATAACCTTACGTGTCCTGGTCGACGATCGAGAGCTGGATACCCCTTAGGTTCTACACACTCGGGAGATCACTGAATCTTCATTTTGGTCGGCAACGACCTGTGACAAACTTTCCGCTCGATATAATAGCGCTCACAGCCTCGACAAGAGACTAGGCCATCCAGATGCGGCGTGTTGACGTGGCCTTCCGCGAAGGTTCAAGTGTGGTTGAGGGGCGCGATCAAAGTGGCGATGATCTGAACTATGCCGCCAGACAGTCTTCAGCATCATTCAGCTCACCACGAATGCGACAATGGCACAGCACAGGAGCGCGCTACCTCTTGTACCACAATTGGCGCAAACGGACCTTACAATGGGTATCAAAATGATGCCGACGAAATATCCGACGCAAGCCAAGAAGTAGAAGTGCCAACGCCAAGAAATGAAAGACGCACTACTGCGACAAAATCATCTCAAGTTCTGTTATCGATCGCAAATCTCCAAATAATAACCCCAGATGGAGGTGAGTCTGTGAAAGTTAAGATCGATGGCCACTGGACTATCAAATTCGTTGACAAGCCAGTGTCTTTCCCATCAAGGGGCAGCCAGTTCACAATTTGGATTTCGCCAATGCGCCCGCTACGCCCTTAAGAAGCAACCAGCGGACACGCCCACTATCTATCTGAGGGAGTCAAGTGTGTGCAAGCTCGAGCCCCGCGGACAGTCATCGAAAGACCGCCGTAGAACGGCGCAGGGCATCTACAGCTCCTTCAGTTGGGGCAAGAGTGTTACTCTGAGGATGGCAGGCTGGCCTGGCGTCCCCAGTCACGGAAATGCGACTCAGGCACCCGGCGCAATGAGCGCTCAGGTTTGTAACATTGATGGAGACAGCTGCTTTCATCGATGTAAGAAAGTCGATCCAAGATATCCCCAGAATGTATATTATAGCTATCGCAGAGTAAGCAAAGTCTACCGGGCCACTGCGCCGGCCTGTGTTTTCCCACTTGTTCTGGTAAACGCGGCTGTGCGAATGTGCGCTCATTTGGAGCGCATGTGGGACCTTCTATAGGTCTCGTACCATGCGGGAATTTGGTCATCCGCATAGTCCCAGTTCGATGGTCGCTGATTGCGATGCATAGTAGGCAAAGTACCACGGGCATCCACGGAGAACCTACGCGCTGTGGGTGGTATTTTAAACATTTCAACTCTGACCTAACGTTCTAGTCGTTGTTGTACATAGAAGGCCTAGGAATGCTGCCTGCCGACCGTAAACTGATGGTAGAGTGCCGGTGAGTCTAGTTTCGTCGCGTGTATCGACATCTTATATCTCCGATGTATTTGGTCTGGAGGCATAGCCGTTTCTTACATCCACGTTAAATGTGGCATACTTGATGACATAGTCAGGTGTCTTATCCGGTGAAGCAATATGTGGAACAACCGATATGCACACAGAGTACGCATCGCCGATCCGCCGAGGTCTAGGCTCGTATGGTATCTCGTCCCCCAATTCTAGCCATGCCATATTGCGTGTCGTCTAACCTTGGTGGGCTAATTCCGCGAGAAGAGCCCCAAAATCGTCATCCATCGGCCGTAAAGGGTACGTCTTGCGCCTTGCTAGCGTTGCTGCTGGAAAGAGTGAATAGGCCTTGTTCCAGGTAATGAAATTCAGCTCGGCAGTCGTGCAGCAGTTCTGCAGCAGTGCATGGATAGGGAAGGTCGGCGTTCTTCTGACACGAATTGTTGACTCGAGCAGCTCTAGTTCGGACTTTCTGCACAGTGTCGTAATACGTTCTATCTGCGCGACTGTCATCCCAGATGGAGGAGGGGTTTGCGTGCTTTCCGCCCGAATCGCGTAGAATTCACTGGTACAGAGATAGTCTATCAGAGACTGTGCTTTGTCCCCGTCCTCCACGAGCAAATCGAGATACTTGAATTGTCGATGTTGGGTTTCTAGAAAGTTCAGGGCGGCCCCGCGGATGATAAGGGCATCTGCTTTGCCAAGCTGGCACCTAAAAGGTGTGGGGTCGTCTCTTCTCTTGGAAAAACGGTTGCCTTCCATCTCAGCCGCTACCATTGCCTCAATCCTCTGCTCTGTCTCAGTCCAGATATGCCATCATTCTTCCTTAGTCCAGTCTCTACAGCCAGTTTCCATTCTGCATCGCTTGCCCATCTGCTTCCAATCAAGGCACCAGGCAAACTCCGCTTTGTTGTGCCGCTGGGCAAATCCATTACTCTTCGATACTCTTGGTTAGTATTGATACTGCCACGGGGCTGCGCATTGTACCAAGCCTCTCTTGCTTCCACATATCTCTGATAGATGGCCCTTGGGTCGTTGTATCTGAGCTTTGACGCTGTTATTGTCTCCACTGCCATTGTCTGGCCTGCTACGGTTGGTTCTGCTACTGCCTGACCGACCACTATGCAGTCTGCAACCTTCTGGGCAGTCGACGCCTGGCTTTCTGTCGTGTTGTCTGCCAGTTCCTGCTCTGGTAGTGCCTGTGCCGCTTTTGTATAGCCCTCCAGTGCTGAGTCTGCTGTCGCGGGACCTGCTTCTATCTGATCTATGGTTGCCTGTACTGACCTTGCTTCTGTTGCTTCTGTGGCTGCTGGTGCCATTGTTGCTGCCGCCACACTTGGTGAGCCTGTCGTTGCGACTGCAGGGTTGAAGGCCAACAGAAGTGCCTGATACTCGGGCCATGTCACAAAATTGAGCGGAAGGTGCCTACGTACAGCCATCAGCATCTGAGCCTCTCGGAAGGCGTCAGCATTAACGGCCCCACGCAGCACGTTCGTCGCCCTCTCCCCAGCCTGCTAGGTCTGCTCTGCCGTCGTTCTTGCGAACGCGTTTCGATAGGCTAGCGTTCACTCTGCGACCCCGAATCTTCCCTCACAATCACGTGATGGGTGTTCTTAAGAAGGTAGCGGGCATTGCCGGATATATGCGTTGATCAAGACGGGTCGCGACAACGTTTGCAGTAACATAGTACCTTGCCGGCGCTCTCGTATGGCTCACCACCTCGGCTTCCCGGAAGTCATCCCACGTCAAGACAGCTCGTAGCTCCTCCTATTAGTGGGAGGCTGGCCTGAGGAGAGATTGGGCTGAGATAGTGAGCCGGCAGCCTGCGATATGCTGTCCGAAGGCAGGAGGGAAGAGGCGTGGGACGCGGCTCCGGAGGGGGACGTATGGGCGCTTATATTAGTTGGCTGCTGGTTAGCTGCTAGCAAATGATAGTCACAGGTATTCACCCATGCTCGGCCATTGGCCTGAGAATAAGCGGGTCCTTAAGAATTATTAACAAGATATTCTTAAGACGTGGGCTACATTCTTATCCTTATCCTTGATAATAATTATGCCGCTTAAGAATTTATTTATTACTGGAATGTCTGCCTCCATGCATCTGTGAATTCCTGAATAGAGTTGTCTCCTCACACAAGATCAGGGCATTAGTTAGAATCATGCTAAAGGGGGGCTTCCAACTACGTCGATCGGCCCGACGCGACACCTATACCTATCTAGGACTAGCTACCCCGTGGGTGTCGAATATCAGTTTTTCGGGCGAGAACTATTCCATCCATGCCGACTCTTGTCAGGTCGACAGAAAACCATCATCTTATTGCAACATTAAATGCAGTTTGGGTATACTAGAAAAGCAACGCTGGCTAAAAAAAAATAACAGACACACGCCGCAAACATGTTCTGTCGGGCTCCCTGTTTGCGCAAACACACACGCAGTTCATGCATACACATCTGCTATGCCCTCGATCATCTCCCGCAGCCATGGCCAGTGCACATCCTTCGCCCATTTCTCTAGATACTGCAGCGTGCGGACAATCTGGTATACGCCTCTCGGCGTCGACGTGCTCCCAATGGTAACTTTCTGCCAGAGCACTGTCTTGCCTTCCTCCATGGTTGTGATGACGAGGTACCAATCATGACCTTGCACGATGATGCCCGGCAGAAATTCTGGCAGCTTCACATCCGGTCTGTCGTCGTTGGCATCTGCACCTGTTGTATCCGGCGGGCCTGACCGTAGCTCCGCGAGCCGCCGCAGAAAAGCCCACCGCGCCATGTCCCAGACGCCCAACTGAAGCTCCGCCGCCTTAAAGTTCTCGCTCGGCCTCTTAGTCTCGATGCTTAGCGCGATGAAGCGGTCGTCTAGGGGGGCGAAATCGGTGAAGCCCAGAACTTTCTGCGGCATGACGCTCCGCACAAACGAAGCAGCCGTCTGAAACGCTGGGGATATTGAGGGGTCGTTTCCCGGCTCGACGTATACGCAAAAGTCGACATTTTTTGCCAGCGTCGCGGTACCGTATTCGCGCATGATGGAAGCGGTGGTGCTGTGTGCTGTCAGTTATCGCCGTCGGAAACAGAGCTGCTACAGCAGCGGGCAGCATAGCGTATGGGCAGAGTCAGCTTACCATCCCATGAAATCGATAAGATTCTCAAAGTCCGTCTCTTCTGTCGGGCGGAATGCCATATCAAAGATGCGCTGATGCACTTCGAGATTCCAGTTAGCTTCCGGGTGCCCCCTTCTATTGCACTGGAAGGCCGCTTTCATGACCTTGCGCACGGCGCTGGGCGGCGGAGTCCTGCTAAGCAGGTCTTTGTCGTCCGAGGCATGTGCAGCGCCGGCTCGCAAGGCCCACGCAAACCGATCATCCGCATCTGCAGCCTTTGCAAGCGCCTCCTGCGCATCCCTTGCCACGATGCATTCACCGTCGGAGAAGGCCTCAATGTCAAGAAGCAGCGTCCGCAGCGTTTGAGGTCGGGCCTTGGCGTCTTTAACGTCGTACATGTCGCGCACGTCGAGACCCCGCGGATTCAGCGCCAGCGCGCGCAGGTGTTTCTGAGGCGATGCGGTGCGGCGCGACGATGTGGACTGCTCTGAGGCGCTGGAGAGGGAGGGATAGCTGCGCTCCGGTATTAAACCGGTCTGGACGCGCTTTGCCCGAGGTGTTTCGTCATCGAACAGTCGCTTGGTTGGCGAGGCTATGTTGCCGTCGTCGTTCGGACCCGAGCAAGGCGGCGTGATTGGGTTGAGTCGTCGTCGCTTAACGGCACGGTCGTGGGCGTCGTTTCCTGTTACGGGCGTTGCTGCGAGTCGTTCGTTGTTGTCGTCGTTGTCGTTGTCAAAATCGGTTGCATCCAACCAGTCCTGAATATTCCCGAGGTGCATTTGCAATATGGCTGTCATGGCCAGCTGGTTGATGCTGTTGCAGGTTCCAGGATACACGTTGGTGATGTCTAACAATCAATGTCTAGGCTGAGCGAGGAGCGCGTGGGCCGGCCAGTTGTCTGGGCAACCCACCGCACGTGATCTCTCACTCAGTCGACGGCCACGAGTGTCCGCCTCAGCGAAATTACTACCATTTGTGCATAATGAAATAGAAAGCAGCTATTGCGTTAACGCTAGCGTCCTTGTATTCGACTTTTTCGCAGCTTTCCCCATGCTGAGCCGTCACTGGGCACGATACCACCATTGTATATATCGCCACGGTATGTATAAAATCGTAGCCTTCCTAATCTGTCACTTCCCAGCTAGCCGAATCTGTTGCAATATAAGGGGGTATAGACGCTGCAAAAGATGTGGCGCGTCCATTTTTTGAGCGTATAACTCAACAGAATCCGGCATTATTAGTACCTCCACGAACGAACGAGTACAACATCAAGAAAAGTGAAAGTCGGAGTAGCTCGTCGCTAGATTTTTCATAATCTTACTTTAAAGAAACAAGAAATAGTATTACTGTACTATAATAGTAGATGGGAAACAATTTGTTTTTTTTAGCTAGCCGCCTAACTAGTTCAAAGTCCCCCGTCACAGTGATTCCCCTGCCCTAGCCGCCTATCTTCCACTTCCATCCCTGTAATAGCCCCCAGCATGTATACGCTTAGTCGTCATTGAAGTCTAAAAAGCACCATTTTCTGACTCTCGGTCCTGCGGGGATCTATGCAGCGGTGTCGTGAAGTTAGGGTAGTTCCTTTGCTGCGTCAAGGGTTAACTTTAACCCCTTACCCCGCAGGATTGGATTGATTTGAAGTACTTCCTCGTTATATTGAAACCGTTCAAAGACGTAACGAAGCTCATGGAAGGCCGGGCAAATAAAGTAGGCCTTGATGGATCTCATAATTCCCTCCACGAAACAGTTGAGTCGCTAGATATCCTTTTCAAGGAGCTTCAAGAGGTAGGAAAATTTGCAGATCATCACCCACAAGTAGTATCAACATACTATTCATATGCTATCGACGCTGCTCGAATCAAGCTTGAAGAGCATTCTGGCCGGACGGATGCTACGCCGGCGTATCGCTGTGCAGTTGCCTTGCACCCTGTAAACAAATTTGCGTACTTTGAGCTGAAATGGAGTCACAACAGGAAGGTCATCACTGATGAACGGAACGTCTCCATTCGGATACTGTTGCAGCGATCGAGTGCCCAAAAAACTTCTTCGGACTTGTATTTCACCACAGAATTGCCTATTTGGGAGTTGTCGTCAAGTATTGTCAACCAAGTAAGGACTTTTTGGTGACCAGCCAAGTAAAGCAAAGGCTTCAGTCAACCAAATCGAGTAACGAAGCCATATTTTGCTTTACTTGGTTGATGGACACACTGTGGATTTCAACGTTGCTGAGATGGCTATGTGGCTATACAGATACTGTATCAATCTGCATATATCGATATCTATCGCGAGCTTCTATGGATATTGAGATAAGGCCTTGGATTTTGGTGCATATCGATATACGCGGGTCTGCGGTGCCGATTCTGACTGCCGGCTGGGAGCCCTTCAGCGCGAGGCTGATGATGGCCGGTGTTGTTGGTATGTATGTTACGACTGGCTGGTCGTGGACGATTTGGGGACGGGCCCCATTTCGGGAGATTTGGGACGCGTCTCGCATCTGGGGAACATTTGGTGAGAACGGGGCCCGTTACGGGGGTGGATGTCAACCAGATACAGGAAGCGTGGTGAATGGCGGAAAAGCCGGAGCGGGCCAGGTTCCTGCAGAGACTAACTGAGTAGCATTTTTGTTCTTGTCGGCATTCTTTTAAGTGATTTGAGGGCAGTCAAGAATGCGGCCAAGGACCTTGATGAGACTCGGCGTTATGCCGAATTCAAAAGTGTGCCGTACCAAATTAGTGGGTCGTCGCCCATTTGCAAGATGATGCACCAGATGTCAAATGGAAGGGTGTCACGGGACAGACCCATGGGATTTAGTACCCACAATAGGGGTAATATTATATAGTAGAAGATATACCCACCCTATAAAGGTATCCCTTATTCCCCCTCACACTATAGCTTCTTTTACTCCTTAATTAATATTATTTCTATACCTAATTACTATTCTATATAATAATTATAAGCCTAGTTAGTAATTAACTAGCTTAATTTTAATTATTTAAATAATCTAACTTTTATTATAACTATAAAATTATAATTAAGTATATATTAGTTTAAATTAAACTTAAAATCTTTATAAATTTTATTTAAAAAACCTTATTTTATTCTTAAAGATTAAGAAGATCTTTAAAAGCCTTTAAAATTATTAATTATAACTTATACTAAGGTTAAATTTATTTTAAAGCTTAATAGTCTTAATAACTAGGAAATTTAGGACTAGGACTTTAAAAACTAAGCTTAATAAGCCTAAATTTAGGAATTTATTAACCCTAATAATATAGTAATATTATAAATACTAGTTATTAACTATTCCTTAGTAAGAGGACTTATAGGTATAATATTAATAGCGCTTTAGCCTACCTCTACTAAGGCTAATACCCTTATAAGTAGTAGACTATACTTAAGAAAGACACTAGCACTATAAGATAAAGAGAGTAGCTCTCTAAGCTCTATAGCCACTAGGAAATAACTAGAGGTTATACCACCTATAGTATAACTAGAACCTAGTCCCTTAGGCTAGCTAGCGACCTAATTACCTTCTAATCTATAGTACCTTAAACTTTAATTTATTCTTATTAAGTATAATAAAGAAATAGCTCTTTATTTAACTTATATTACTATTCTATCTATATTTAAAACTACCTTTTTAAGGTCTTTATATAAAGACTACTTATATATAGTTTAGTAAGGTAAAGATATATACTAATAGTACTAGGAACTTATAGAAAGTATTAAGCTATTAGAAAGAGATACTTAGAAGAACTAAATTAACTATATATAAGCCCTTCTTTTTACCTAAAAGTTTAAGAATATTATAATAACTAAGTAAGCTTATAAGATTAAGCTCTCTCTTTAAAAATATAAGACTAGGGGAATCTAAAGGTATACTATTAAGTAATAGACTATAGCTAAGGTTATTAATATTATTAAGACTTAATTTCCTTTCTTTACCTAAATTATTTAAGCTAATATTTAAAAAGGTAATATAACTATAGTTAATAAAGTTCTAAAATAGCTAGTTAAGTCTATTCTAAACTAGCTAATTACTAAAGTAACTATAGCTATTAATTTTCACCTAAAGAATTAGCCTTAATAGGCCTAGGCCTAGGCTAGTAGCCTAGCTACCTCTAAAAGTATAGGTTATTTACCTTAAGAGAGAGGATTTTATAGCTTCTATAGTAAGAGGCACTAAATTAGAGATCTTACTAACCACTAGAAGTTATACTTTATAGTTCTCCTTAATACCTACCTAGCTAATATATCTACCTTACTTAAAAGTAATTTTACTAGGGAGAAGGTAAATAAGGCTATTACTATAGTACTAAAGAGCGTATAAGACACTATTATTATAATATAAAAAACTATAAATAAGGAGGTACTACCTTCTTCCCTTATAGTAGCTATTTAGCCCTCTAAGAGTGCTAAGGATAACTCTATAATACTTAATTTAGGTGCCTAAGACTATATCTTTAATAATAAAGCCTAGTTTAAAAACCTAACTCTAAATAAGTAGTAAATTTATAGTATTTTTAATTAGCCTATTAAGGCTAAGGGCACTAGTAATATTTACCTCTTACTAGATAATAATAAAGATATTTTACTTAAAAATATAATATATTACCTTAATATAGTATAAAATCTTATCTTAAAAGATACCCTAAAGAAAAAGGGCCTCTTCTTAAATATTAAGGAAGATATTATCTACTATAGGTAGAAGGGCTAGGTAATAGAGGTCTTTAAGGTTAATTAAGTTAATTAATAACTACTAATCCCTCTAAAAATAATCTTAAAAGCCACTTTTATATTATTAAGAGCCCTAAAGTTATTAATAATAAGTCTAGTTAATCTTTAGTATAATTATTTAGGCTACCTAGGTATAAAGGCATTTAACTAGACTCTTAAATATATAGTTAGTACTAAAGTTAAAAGCTAACCTTTACTAAGCCCTTATAAGGTCTATAATACCTTAAAGGCTAAGAAAATTATTTTAAGAGTTCCTTATAAAGAGAGCTTTCTAAAAATACCTTTTATAACTATCTTAGTTAATCTATTCTAATTTAATAATACCTAGAACTCTAATTAATATATATAGCTAGTAATATACTAATATATAGGCTTTTATATAATAATAATATTCTATAAGAAAACTAGCTTTTATAATACTCTTCTTACCCTTATTAATAATATTAAAAGACACTATAGTATTAATATATATATTATTTTAATAAATAATAAAGTAGCTTTCCTAAGGTCCTAAAGAGAATTACTTTAAGCTAAAGGCATTAACTTTAGGCTTAATTCCCCTAATTATTCTTATTATAAAGGCTACTAGGAATAGTCTAGTAGTATAATAAAGGAATTAGTAACCCTCCTACGCTTATAAGCTAGTCTCCCTCTTTAATTTTAGAACCTTACTTACTAAATAACTATTTATTTACTAAATAGGCGCTCTTAGTAATAAGTAAGCTAAAAAACACTACTTAAGCTAATTTAAAGCTAGCTAAGAGAGAATTAAGGTAAATAAAAATATCTTATAATTAATTAATACTCTAACTTAGCTTATTTAAAGGTATTTAGATATAAAGCCTTTATCTTAATATATAAAAAGATAACTAAGAGAGCTAATAAGCTTAAGTAAAGAGCTTATATTAGCTACCTTATTAGAATTATATCTTTAATATAATATATTATCTAAGTTCTTTTTATAAAAAGAACTAAGATAATTAATTTAAGTTATATTACTTTTAATAAGATATCCTTCTATTTAAATAAAGAGGTAATATAATAAGTACTTCTACTAGCTAAGTAACTTTATAAAATTAATATATCTAAGACTATAGTATAAGATAATCTAAAGTATATTATAAATATAGTAATCTCCTTACTTAATAATAATACCTTTAATCTTATTAAAACCTTAGGGGGTACCCTACTAGACGTAGCTATTTAGTAAAATATAGAATTAGGCTCTAAAGCCTATAAAGTTTAAAAATAGCCACTAGATAACCCTAATGCCTTAAATTAACTACTACTTTCGCCTCTAGCCACTAAAGAGGATCCTAATCCTCTAAAGACATTATTACTAGTAGATAATAAACCTTAGTATACCCCTCTTATACTTAGTAAGTTAACTATAGACCTAGATAACTTTAAAAGTAATAGTACTAGCTTAACTAATAATTTAATATTTATTATACTAGTTAGTATTACTAAGTAGCTAATTAGCTAGCTATACTAAGACTTAATACTAGAGGCGCTTTAGAACTATAAAGAGGTATAGTCTTATACCTTCTAGGGATAATTATATAAGGCTATAGAGGCTAAAAATTAGAGAATTTATACTATAGGCGTAGTAAAAACTAAGGATAACCGCACCTAGCTATATATAGGTAGACTTCTTAACCTTTATTAGGTGTACGCCTATAAATTTAATTCTTAGGGGTACCTTAAGTAATATAAAGCTTAGATATATATATAAAGAGACTAGTAGCTAATAACCCTTCTTATAAAGATAGCTTTAACCCTAGTAACTTATACCTTTTACCTAATAATAGCCTTAATAATAGCTTTTAATATAGAATTAGCCTAATATAACTTTATTAATACCTTCCTAAACTTTATACTTAATAAAGAGATCTATACCTAGTTACTACCTAGCTTCTTATAGAGGTATAAGTACTAGAAGCTCCTTAGAGCCTTATATAGCCTCTAGTAATCTCTAATTCTATAGTATAATAAATTAAGTGGCTTTTTTAAGTCCCTTAGATTTAAGGTATACCTTAAGGACCCTTATATTATAACCTAGGCTAGAATTATTATCTTCTTCTTTATAAATAACCTAGTT
>JAEIJG010000611.1:0-22846 GCA_037289395.1 Beauveria scarabaeidicola
AAGTATAAATTTAATATAACTATAATAAAATTCCTAGGTTTTATAATAAAATAAGAGAAGATTACTATAGACTAAGAATATATTAAGGCTATTATAAACTAGTTAGAGCCTAGTAGTATTAAGGAGATTTAGTTATTCTTAGGGTTTATAGGGTTCTACTAATAATTTATTAAGAACTTTAGTAAGATTACTTTACTATTTATAGAAAAGATAAAAAGAAATATAAAAAAGAGGTTTTAGCTAAGTACTAGAGAGCTTAAGGCATTCTTAAAGTTAAAGCTAGCCTTTAGTAAAGCCCTAATACTAGTATAGTTTAACTAAAAGATACTAACTTAAGTAGAAATAGATATATTAGACTTTATAATTAGGGTAGTATTATTATAACTATAAGGAGGTTACTAGTACCTTATAGCGTTCTTATTATAAAAACTCTATAAAGTAGAATTAAGATACTAGATACCTAATATAAAAATATTTATAATACTAATAGTGTTTTAATAATAAAAGTACTACCTAATATATCTAGCCTATATAATTAATATTATTATAAACTACCTTAACTATAGTTACCTTATAAGGAAGAAAAACCTTATTTACTACTAGATAGTAATATTAAATAAACTATCTCCTTTTAACTTTAAGATTACTTTTTAGCTAAAGAAGTTAAACCTAGCTAATATACTATTAAGAAGAAAAGACTATAATAATAATAAAAAGGCTAAAGTATAAAGAAGTAGTATAATCCTAAGGTTCTTATAATAGTTTTATAAAGAAAGTAGTAATATAAAGAAAGAGGAGTATTAACTAAGGCTAGTAAGAATAGTAATATAGCTATATAATAAAAGGGTAGTTAGGATATAAGAAGATAGTAGTAGAGATATAGGGTTAACTAAAGAAGAAGCTTAGATACCTCTAGTAGATATAATATAAGAATACTAGTAAAAGGATATTTTTATAGAGATAATATAAAGAAGAATTTAAGAAAGTAAAGAAGATAATATAACTATATAAGGAGGATACTAGAATATAAATAACTATAGACTCTTATATAAGAATAAAAAAGTATTTATATTAGTAAGGATAAGGTTAGAGATCTTATAGTTATATTATAATAACCTTATAGTAAGCTACTAGGGGGTATATAAGATAAGGAAGTAGATTAAGTAATAATTCTTCTAGTAGTTACTAAGAAAGGATATAACTATATATATTACTTTATATTATATCTATTAGATTATAAAAAGAAGGTAGTACTAACTATATAACTACCTTATAATATTATTAATACTAGACTAGCTTTTTAAGGAAATTATAATAGATATAATTACTAGCCTCTTAAAGGTTTAAGGAGATAGAGGAAAATAAAATATTATCCTAGTAATAGTAAATAGGCTTAATAAGTATAATATCTATATTATTATAAATAAGAACCTTACTAGTAAAGGGCTTATAAATATTATCCTTAAGAAGGTTATAGTATACTATAGGATACTAAAGGGTATTATATTAGACTAGGGATTTATCTTTACCTCTAGGTTCTAGTAAAGCCTCTACTACCTACTAGTAATTAAATAGTAACTTAGTATTATATTTTATCCTTAGATAGATAGCTAAATAAAATAAATAAACTAGGTAGTAGAATACTACCTATAGATATTCTATATTATAGATTAATTAGACTAGCTATTATACCTTCTAATAGTATAATTTATATATAATATAGGGATATAAGTATCTACTAGTAAGACCCTAGTAAAGATACTACTAGGGTATAACCTAGTAATCTTTATACTATTAGGTCTATAGGATATAATAAATATTTAAGTAGGATCTAAAGTAAGGTTATAGGAGGCTACCTAAGAGGATATAATAAAGCACCTATAGAGGGCCTAGTAGGCCTAGGTATAATAGTATAATAAAAGAAAAAAAGAAAAGTTATTTATAGTTAGTAACTAAGTCTTCTTATTAATAAAAAGCCTATACTTATAGTAACTATACTAAAAGCTTATAATAAAGTATATAAGATTATATAAGATAATAAAATAAGTAAAGATAAGTAAGCTAGTATATTAAATAAACTTACCTTTTAAGTTATAAGTCTATAATATCTTTAATATAAGCTTACTAGAATTATATAATAAATAACTAGGTTAGGATAAAGAAGTAAATAATAAGGTATTAAAAGGGGAGGATAAGTATAAGGTTAAGAAAATTATAAAGTATAAGTATAAGGGGAAAAGACACTTATTTTAAATAAAATAAGTAAGCTATAATAATAAAGAGAACTCTTAATTAAAATAAAATAACTTTATTAAAGGAGTTATAGTTAAAGAATATAAAGAATAGTTATAAAGATAAAAGAGAGAGTAATAAGTAAATAGTAAAGAAGTTATAAAAATATAAAAAAAAAAGTAAAATAATTAATTATAATTTAGTAATAAGTTTATAATAAAGAAACTATAGCCTAAGTCTTTTAATTATCTAATAAATAAATAATATTTTTATTATAGATATAATAATAAAAATAAGGTCTTTAGTATATAATAAATATATTATAATATTACTTTATATTAATAAGGAAATAATAAAATAAAATCTTAAAGAGGAAGTTATAATAAAGTTATAAAAAAGTAATAAAGAAGTTATATCCCCTTTACTTAAGAGTAAGAGAAGCCTTAAGATAGTTATTAAAAGTATCTTACTAAGATATAATAAATATAATAGCTATAGCCTTAGCCTTATAATAAGTTTACTTATAAGTATATTAAATATTTATATTAGTAAACTTAGTAAACTTCAAGCCCTTAGATAATAAGAGTATAAAGGAGAATTTAAGTCTATAAGCTTAATACTATTATAAGTTAGTAAGTAAGAAATAATAAGGATATTATAAATATATAATAAGGTATTAGAAACTAGAAGTAAGGTAATAAAGATACTTAAGCTAGGATATAATAATAGTAGTAGTAGTTTTATAGTTAGCTTCTTATATAGTAGTAGTAATAGGGTTAATAATAAGTATAGGAGTAGGAGTAAGGATATTAGGAGTAAACTATAGGGTAGTAGCGGTAGTAATAGCCTACGTAGTTACTACTTAGCTAATATAAGGAGACTAATAGTAATAAGCTCTTACCTTAGCTATAATAAACCTATAATAACTAGTAATAACTTAGTAACTAAGAGACTTTTAAGTAGCCTATAGGGTATTAATAATAAAGACTAAGTAAGGTTATAGCTAATATATAATAAAAAAGGTACTATAATACTAGTAGTCTTAGAATAAGCTATATATTTATTACTTCCTCTTAGTAAGTATAAGGTAATCCTTATTATTATAGAAGTACTTTATATACTTTAGAGATCTAGCTATATAGTAGTAAGTTAGTAAAAGACTAGGGGAGAGGATATAATAACTTACTTAATTAGCTATAATAGTCTTCCTAGAACTAAGAGCTATAGATTATATAATATAAGTAATAAATATAAGTATAATTAAACTTATAAGTATATAATAAGTTAGTAAAGAGGAGATAATAAGGATAAAGTATATATATAAGAGGCTTATATCCTAAGTACTAGAAGAGAGTTAGTAAGGAGAGAGTAATAAAGATATAATAAGGTACTTACTTATATTTAGTTATAACTACTATTATAATAATAGCCTTAGGTTAAGGCATAGGGTTAGACTTATAAGGTTATAGTTAGTAGACTATAAGATTATAAGGAGGATAAATATATATAAAAAAGGTATAATATAGTAAAAGAGTAATTAAGTAGTAAGGAGTATAAAGTAATAATATAGTAAAGGAATAAGGAGAGAACTATATAGAAACTAGAAGGGATACTATAAGTTAGTAAGGAATAAATAATAAGAATATAAAGAACTAGTAATAAAAAAAAGTAAAGAAAGAAAAAGGCTAGAGTAAGTATAAAAAGCCTAGGTATAAAGGTAAGATATTACTAAAAGGCTTAAATATATTAAAATTAATATTTTTAAGTTAATATAAGGTAATTAAACTAAGAAAAGATACTTAGGAGAATTATAAGTATAAAGTAGTAATAATATAACTAGAATAAAGGGGGTAGACTATAAGGAGGTAAGGAATTTAGTATATATAGATTTTAGTAAGGATAAAAAAAAGAAAAAGAGAGAGAGAGAGAGATATTATAAAAAATAACTTTAAAGGTATATAGTAAAATATATAATATAATAGCTATTTAAAGTATAAGGGTTAAAAGAGATAAATATAAACTAAGATAACTATAAACCTATAAGGAAATAATAAATAAATAGTATTAATATAAAAAGCTAATAAATAAGATATATATAATATAATAAGATATATATATATAATAAATAAAAAGTAAGAAAATAAAAAAATAAGAGAAAATAAAATATATATAAAAAGGAAATTATAAGAATAAAGTAAAAAGAATAATTAAAAAATAGATACTAAGAATAATATTATAAGTAAATATAAAGGTAATAAATAAAATAGAAATAGCGGTATATAATAAGAGTATAAGTCACTAGGAGGACGTAGAACTAAGGTAAGAAGGACACTATAACTATAAGAAGAGAGGAGATAAAAGAGGGCGGCTATATATAAAGCGCTAAGAATAGCGCTAAGAGAGAGGGGGTAGCCTATTAGGGCTTAGATAGTATATAGTAAGGAAGAGGCACTAAGAGTATAAGTAGCTTATAGTAGGGATATAGGGTATAAGTATAGATATAAGGCTTAGTTATATAGGGAGTATATAAGTACTTAGTTATATTATTAATATAACTAAGTATTAATAGAGTAGTGATAATTCTTATAACTATAGGTAACTTACCTTTATATATAGCTAAATATAAGTACTCTTCTTACTATAACCTTATATTAGTATATAGTAAGAAGGTATTAGGGAGTTATTAAAGTCCTCTAGTATTTTAGAATAAGGGTTCTAAGGGTTATATAAAAGATTAGGCTATTATACTTAATAATCTTATTAAATATAATTAACTATATCTTATTAAGTATATAACTAGATATTACTAGTTATATTCTCTTATTATTACTAAGTAGTTATTACGCTAAGATTACTCTAAGTTTAGAGTTTAAAGTATTTTTCCTTTATATACTAATATAATACTAAGATAATAGTAAGTAAGCTATAATACTAGCCTATAGTAATATAATCTCCTTAATATCTACTCTTAGTAATATTTATATTCTTCTTTACTAATACCTATTATATAGAGGGAACCTTTAAGGTATATATAAGGAGGCTTAATATAATCTAAGGTACTATTTTTACTTAGAACTAACTTACTTACTTAGGATATACCTAGATTAGGCGTTCTATATACTTATAATATATTTTAATAGTTAGTAAATTTAGTAGTAAAATATAAAGATTCTTATTAGGGGTATTTCTTATTTCCTAATACTAGTTATACTAGATATATACCTAGTAGAGTATAAGTATATATTATAGATATTCTTACTAACTCTATTTTAGCTCTAGTTTATATAGATAGTTTCTAAGTCCTAATAAGTTAGATATATATTATAGAAATATATAGTATATACTTACTATATACTTATTTACTATCTATATTAGCTATTATAATATATATTATTAGTAATCTATATATTTTACTAACTATAGGGTAGATATAGTATTAGTATATACTAAAAGCTCTAGTATATCTAAGTTAATAAAATATTATTATAAATATCTAAAAAAACTTAATTAGTAATATATTATATAAATAATAACTATATACTTATATTTATATAAGTATTTACTATATTTATAGTTATAATTATATAGATAAATATTTCTTATACTTAAAATAGTTAATATCTTCTTAATATATCCCTAGTATATACTTATTATATATACTTTTATTTTAGCTAGAGATACTAAGAATATTTACTTTACCTTAAATTATCTAAAAAGAAAGATAAATCTAGATAAATTTTATATTCTTAGTAGTAATAACTTAATCTCTTAAGTATAAGATAATCTAATACTTAGAAGATAGGTAAAATCTAATCTATTAAATCTATTATTTATTTATCTTTTAGAGTTTATTAAAAGTAAATTTATATTAAATACCTATTATTTTTTTAATATATATATTATATATAAAAGGGGTATAAGCCCTATATATATTAATATTTAATATATTAGTAAAATTAGAACCCTTAGGGTATTTTAAAAGATATATATATAAAAAGATTACCTAAAGTTTATTTTTATAATTTAATACTAAGTATATTTTCTATATTTACTAGGTATTATAATACTTTAAAAACCCCTTAAGTATAAGATTTAAGTAGATTTTTCTTATAAGGTAATAAGTTAGTATTTAACTTATACCTACCTAATATATACTAAGATAATAACTTATAGGTAATAAGATATAATAGATTATCTTATTTAGAGAGTATAAGAAAGAGGTAATCTTAAATATTATTTAATAGGCTTCTTAGTAATAGTAGAATATAAGGATATATCCCTCTTATAGTAAGAATATACTATAGATAGCGTTTAGTATTAATTAGTATATAAATATTAAACTATATATTATAATATATTAGACTAAGTCTAGTCTTCTACTTATATTAAAAAGCTATAAATTAGTTAGTATATACTAGTAATACTTCTTAGATATACTTACTATACTCCTTCTTATAAGTAAGAGTAGTATTAAAGAATATATATATATTATATATATAGTAGCTCTCTTCTACTATCTTATACCTAACTATATACTTAAGATATTCTAAGTTAATACTCCCTAGAGTAACTTAATACCTTATATACTAGCTAGCTTTATTAGATATAAAAAGATATCTAATAAAATATTCCTTACCTACCTAGATCTAAGTTATTAGCTACTCTTAGTAGTATATAGTTTATATATCTAAAGCACCTACTATATCTATAATTATATAATAAAGGTGTCTATTATTATCTTAGAGCTACTAGTAAGTAAGAAAAGCCACTTTTATAGCTTACTATAAGGTATTATTAATACTTAGCTAATTAATAAGAAAAGAGATAATATAGTCCTAGTAGTTACTACTAATTTACTATAGATTAAATCTAATATTCTAGCTTAGGTTAAAGGATATAAGGTATTAAGTAATATTAGAGTAGATATAAAGACTAGTATATTAGAAGGGTATATACTAGGCTTATATTAGGGCGTTTCCTCTAATAATTTATTCCCTAGTAATATTAGTATATACTTAATATATACTAGATATATAAGAGGTTATTATACTTATATAAAGCTTAAAGAGGTTATTAAAGCTAATATACTTCTACACTTTCCTCTAGTAGATAGCTTTTTAGTATAGAATTATACCTAGTATTTAGTTAGTATATATTATTTATAGTTCTCTTATATACTTATAATATTTATTTATTACTTAATAAACTCTATAACTTAAGCTCTTATATTAGCTTTATTAATATTAGTATATACTAGGTTAATATTAAGAATAATATAAGTAATACCTTTATCTAAGGTTATTAGGTAGCTTAGTAAGGTAATATAATTAATAACTATTTTTATAGAGATAATATATAATCTATATTTACTAAAAATAAGCCTAGAATATTTAATTATATCCTTTAGAATATTAAAAAAACTTTCTAAAGACTTATCTTTAAGTATATTTAAGAAGATATCTTTTTTAATATTAATATAAGCCCCTTATATACCTTAGATATATATATACCTTATTATTCTAAAATAAGTCTTATTAATAGTTAACTAATACTAGCTTAGGTATTATTAACTCTTATATTATTATTATTAAATTATACTAACTAGGCTTATATATACTTATCTAGTCCTACTATCTTTATAAGTAAGGGAAAAACTAGACTCCCTAGAGGAAAACCCTTACTTCTCTATCTAACTCTAATCACATATTAGTTCCTAGTAGGGGCTAGTAAGGCCCCTCTTCCTAATTATTTTTATTTTACCCCCCTTAGGGGGGGTGTCCCTTTTATTAGGCCTTAGCTCCTCCCCGTCTACTTTATACCTACTCTATATCTATCCTATCCTAGTTCCGCCCTAGGTCTAACGTTTATATAGGTTAGCCTTTATAGGTTATATACCTATTTTACTATTTTCTTACTCTTAACTAGGTAGTTAAGTATATAAAGTATATCTCTTTAGTCCTTTAATAGTACTATAGTAGGGGCGTAGTGTTAGCCTATAAGTTTATACTAGAGAAGTATATAATAGATATTCTTTACCTTATATCTATACTAATATATCCTTATATTATATCTAAGTACTTATTACTTATAGAGGAAAGCGTTTAGTCTAATCTTACTTATCTATAGCTATATTATAATAGAGCTAATATACCTTAGTAAGTAGAGAAGCGGGGTCGCCCTAGCCCTATGCCTAGCTTATAGGGGCTTATAGATTAAGAATAAGGTAAGCTACCTTACCTACCTCTAGCTCTTAGTCTCCTTATACTCTTACTTTACTCTTTATATCTAGTTAGCCTAAGCCTTAAGTGCGTACTAGTCCCCCTCTAGTACCCCCTTACTTATCTTTAGTAGGTTTTAGTAAAGGTCTTTTATTAGTAGTAAGATCTATCTTCTACTACTTTAGTAAAGTAGGACTAGGGATAATACTTATATAGTAGTGTATTAAAGCTAGGCTATAGCCTTATTAGCTTCTTATTAGTTTAGGGTTTTACTCTTCTATATTATTAGGTAAATGTCTACTAGTAGTATACTAAGCTCTATCTTTATATAATAAGTAAGGGTAGCCTTAAAGACTCCTCTAACCACCCTTAAGCACCTTACTTATAGCTCTTAGAGGGGTCTAGCTAGGCCCTATATAGGGCTAGCTATAGGGCTATACTATGTTACTACTCTAAATAATATAATTAGATAAATTCCCTAGAGGTAGATATCTCTTACTTCCTTAACCCTTAGGCCTTATAACTTCCTTATTATTAGCTATAAGGCTTAAAGCGTAAACTAGACCTTCCTTAATATAGACTTAACCTACTTCCGCTATCCTAACCCTACTAATAGTATTACTCTAAGGAGATATATATTTATTAATAACTCTATTATCTTACCCCTAAGTATAAGGGGGCCTAGATCTAGGGCTTGTCTATATTAGAAGTATAGTAGCTTAAACTTTAGTATAAAGAAACTTAGTTAATAAGTTCTTACCTAATCTTTATAAATAGTCTAAGTATTTTCTAGCTAGGACTTTATTTTATTATAATTCTTCCTTATATATAGTAGGTTTATATTATTTATAAAGCTAACTATATATAGACCTAGGGCCGCTTTAAAGGCTTTATATAATAAGCTTATAAAAAGGATAAAGAGGATTAGTAATAATAGTAAGCCTTAAGGGACTCTATACTAGACTACCCTTTTCCTTATTATACCGCTATTAATTTAGAGCTAGTTTATCCTCTTATTAAGGAAGGATTAGATAAGGTTAAGGATCTTCTCTAAGTAACCTAACTAGTAAAGCTCTTAAATAAGTAGTCTATAGTTAATATTATTAAAGGCTCTAGCTATATCTAGCTAAAAGAGTAATATAGCCCTGCCTTAGGCTTAAGCTATATAGACTAGCTTAATAACTATTATAATTACTATTTTTATTAACCTATGCCTTTAGTTCCTTATCTAACCCTTAAGAAGGAGTTAGTACACTTCTACTATAGTTATAATATAGGTGGTAAGAATCTTCTTAAATAGCTTACCTATTATATTAAGGAGGGTTATTAGCCACTATCCTCCTACTATCTAGAGATTATCTAGGGTCTTCCTAGGCTTCTAGAGGACTATAGTAGAGCTAGCTTAGTACTAGGCTAGGTAGTGTCTAGACTATAGTGATATATTAAAGAGCTTCGCTAATATCTTATATAAGGGGGGGCCTAGGGCCTTTAAGAGCCTATATAAGACCCTATCTAGACCTAGGGCGTTCTAGGCCGCGTAGCCTCTAAGTATATCCTTAACTTCGTCTACTATAACTTCTATAAGGATTTCTATTTTATCTTATAGGGGTCTAGGGGTGTTTAGCTTATAGGTTAGGGCCGCGTTATGCCTAGGCTTAGGACTAATAGTTACTAGGGCTAGAAAGAACTTTTAGGCTAAGACCTCTACCTTCTCCTCCCTTAACTATACTAGAGTGTTATAGCCTAGGTAGGCTAGCTCTAGGATTATATTAACTATATATTCTACTATAAACCTCTTTACTTACTTATATTACTTCTATAATACTAGTATATTACCTAGTAAGTTAAGGTATATCCTTTAGGCTACCTTCTACGCCTTAGCTAAGGCCTAGGACTAGGCCTTTCTTATTTTATATATAATCTCCTAGTCTACTTTATTTCCTAACCTTTATACCTACCTCTAGGTCCTCTTTATTTTAGTAACTACCTAGCTAGTTTTTTAGTTCTACTACTCTAGCCTCTTAGTCTAAGGGGGGCTTATTATAGGGATAACCCTAAAGATAATATCTTCTATTACTAGCGTAAGTTACTTATATACTACTTCTACCTCTAGGGGTCTTACTATTAGTGGTTTAGTTATAGCTAAGAGCTAGGCTATTACCTTAGCTAAGGTAAGACTAATATTAATCTTTCTTTATTTTTTTATTAGCTTATTTCCTTTTAACTTATAAGCCTAGAGCTCTAATAGTTATAAGATATAGTTAGACCTAGTTAGATTTTAGTCTAGTATTATATATTTACCTTTTAGTACTAGGGAGGCCTAGAGGAGGTCTAAGGTACTTATATAGTGATTATAGTAATACTATATTATTATCCCTAGGGGCGTGACTAATGTGGTTCTAATATAGGTGAGGGCCTTAATTATATTATCTATAAATAGGGATTTTCTACTATAGAGGTCCTAAGAGGGGTGGTAGAGGTTAAAGTCCCCTACTACTATATATAGGATCTCCTTTTCTAATAGAATTCTACTTAAGAGTCTATATAGGTCTATACCTAGCTTAGAGTAGATACTTATAAGGATAAGGGGGTTATTAAGGAATTTAATATAGTATATATCCCTTCTAATTATTACTTCTTATAATACTTTATTAACCTTCTTATAGATATAGGTTATTACCCGCCCCCCCCTTTATAGGCGCTAGTATAGAGCTAAGGAGGGGGTAGGTAGGGAGCTACTTAGTGATACCTCTTAGATTATAATAACGTCTAGGCTATCCTCTTAGTAAAGGGCTAACTAGATATTATTATTATCTTTATAAATATTTTATAAGAAAATCTTTATTTAGTTATCTAGGCTAGGCTAGTTTAGTTATAACTATATCCTAGGTTAGTTCTAAGACTATTAGTAATAGTAGGAGTAGTAAGAGTAGTGATTTACCTTATAACTAGACTATAAGTGCTAGGGCTAATAATAGCACTTAGTATAGCTAGTCCTTACCTACGGTAGGTATAGGGGTTTTATATTATAGAATCCTAACTAGTGACCCTAGGCCTATAGACCTTATTCTAGGGTTAGTGAAGTTAAAGTTTAGTATATTAGTTTATACTAGGAAAGGTCTTTAGATTAGGGCTAAGGAGGAGAGACCTAGGGGCCGCCCTCTTAGACACTATATACTCCTAGCTCTCTTTAGGGGCGATAACACCCTTAGGGACCTTAGGTGTCTTTTTTCCCTAGGGTAATAGCTCTTAAACTCTATTAGTTAAAAGTAGTATACCTCCTAAGCGTGACCCTAGTATTACCTTATAATAGGGTAGTCTTAGGACTACGCTAGGTAGTTTCCCTTATAGTTAAGATATTATTCTTTCTTATTATCTTTTTCTACTAGGTATAGTTTAGACCTAGCGTAGGTCTAGTAAGTACACTAGCTATAATATTCTTTATTTTAGTAGAACCTACTTATATAGCTATACTAGTAATACCTAAAGCACTATAGGGGCTAGACTATATCTAAGAAGGGCTTATATTAGAAAACCTAGGAGTTAAAAAAGACCCCTTACTTATAGAGGTGGTTTATTATCTTAGTGTTATATATTCTAATAATAAGAGAGGCCTATATCCTAGACTTAAGTTAGGGATAGCGCGCCTTCACAGTGATAATATTTACCTTATTAAAGGCTAAGAGCGTTGTTATGAGGTTAGTGGTATCTTATGGGATCTCCTCGAGCGGAACTGCTTTAACCACTATAGTGTACATGCTCTTATATTATTAATATTATAAGATAATTTATATTATTTTATATATATATAATATACCTTTATAATATATACCTTATATATAAATATTATAAATTATATTATAAATTTCCTTATTATTATTTATATATATTTATATTACTTTTATAATATAAAATATATCTTAAGTATATATATTATAACTATATTAATACCCTTATACTATATACTAATAATAGCTTAGACCTATATACCTAGTATATACCTTATATATATATTATAATTATAATAATAATAATACCTTTATATTATCTTTTTATAATAATAAGATAATATTATAAAAAGAATAAAGTAAAGTTATTTCTTATATTTATATTCTTAGTTAACCTCTATAGCTTATTATATATTATAACCTAACTCCTACCTTTCTAAATATCTTTTCCTCTATCTATATATAATAATATAGTAATTATAATAGTAGTTATAATAATAATTATAGTAGTAGATATAGCTTTTACCCCTATATAGGGTATATACTTAGAAGATATAGACCGCCTCTATTACTATATAGAGTATATATAGAGTAGCTATAGAGTATACTTACCGCCTTTATGTTTTTAGCCTTACTTTGACTAAGGTTAAGGTTTGCCTGACTAAGTCTAAGTAAGCTACGTGCTCTTAAAATAGGAATGAGATTAAATGCATCCTTGGGCGTCATTCCATAGCGGATACCAGCCGAAACAATGTAGTCAAATGACACGAACATGGCCCCTATTTTTATAATTAGCAATTTTCTAAAAGAAGTTTAACGGAGAACGAGCTAGTAAGTAGACTTACAGTACAGGAAAAAACTGGCAAAGCACATAATGATGTAGTTGGTTTCTCGCATCGGGCGGAGATACTTAGTAAGGTCAAAGAGTTTGCGAATGTGGTTCAGGTTGGATGAAATTGTCAGATTGGTAATTCCCAAAAGGAACAAAATCAGGAAAGCGCATGTGCGAATGGCCCAGGGGAAGCCAATGGAAGGGATGAGGTGAGTGACCATGATGGGAAAGATGACGCCTCCAAGTGACGAGCCAGCAATGGTCAGTCCACCGGCGATAGCACGCTTCTTCTTGAAATAAGTCATGGGCTAAAATCGAAAAAAGTTAGAATTATTGGTAGTAGTATTTCGACTTGATACACTTACAGCAGTCATAGATGGAGCGAAGTCGAGTAAGGCGCCAATACCTAAGCAGACAGACTGGCGAAGGGCAAATTAGTAATATTCTTTCGACAGACTAGCCATGATGAGTCCAAAAACATGTAAAATTGTTCCGATAAAGACAGGAAGACGAGGGCCATAGTTGTCGAAGAGCCAGCCAGCCAAAGGGGACATAAAGAGCATAAAGAAGACTGCGAGGCGTTGATGGTCAGTATTGTGAACAGGGCAAAATGATCAGCTAGATGACTCACATTCCATAGAGGTGATCCAAGACACAGTCGACTTGTTGTAGTTCTTGAGCTGGTTTCGCTCGTACTCAGTCTGGAACAGTGCGATGCAGTTGACCCAGCCAAACGAGACAAACATGGCGCAAGAAGCACCAATTAGACTCAGTCAAACCTTGGTACCACCCTCAGGGGCTTCGTCTTCTGGTGCCTGCTCGTCTTTGGGAGAACTCGAGAAATTGTCAAGTGTGTTGGAGTTGGGCTCAGGTGCCTTTTCCGAGGCAGAGCTGGACGGGGATTCAGTTGCCGTAGTCATTGTGTAGCAAGCGAATAGCAAGGTGCCTTGTTAGAGTTGAATATACTGATGCGTAAGAATTGAACAATGTGGTAGGAGGCTGAAACGACATATAAATAATATTTTCGGGGTCTGAGATGAATCAGAAAACCTGTTCGACGAATTCGGCGACGGACTTGGGGAATGAAGGATTCACAAGATGTAAGTCACGGACTCCGCCGCGGAGCCCTCCGTGGACTCCTCCGTGAACTCCTCCGTGAACTCCTCCGTGGAACCTTCCGTGGAGGCACAGGCGGAAGACCCTGAATCTTCCCCAAACGCGGTACGTCCTTGCTAATCATATTTGATGTTTTAAAACATCATCTTTTCCCTTTTAATCGTTGCAAACTCTGAGTTGTTCAAATCTTGTCTCAACTCTTGCAACATGACCGACGCCATCGAGTTCTATGGCAAAGCCTTGAGGGCCATGCTGGGCCTCACGCTTACACGCACCGTACAGCAGGTTCAAGCAGTAGGCCACCGATGGACATACAGAGCGACTGAAAGCACCAAAAACGTCGTCACCATTGGCGGTTCCTACGCTGGACTGTGGCTAGCTCGACGCTTGAGCGAGACTCTACCTACAGGCTACAAGGCTGTCCTGGTCGAGCGCAACAGCCACTTCAACCATCTGTTTGCCTTCCCGCGCTACGGCGTAGTTCCTGGTATCGAGCATCAAGCCTTTATCCCCTACGATAAAATCTCTGCATTTGGTCCGCCTGGTATCCTGCAGCACATTCGCGGCTCTGCTGCCAGCATCTCGTCGAACCAGGTTCGCTTCGAATCTGGTGAGACCCCTTGACTACGAGTACCTAGCCATTGCCACTGGTTCTTGACAGCCGCCACCATCCAAGGCTGTGTCTTTAGATAAGGAGAATGCTTGCGAGGAATTGCAAAGCTCGCAACAGAAAATTCAGGATGCCAATCGCATTGCCATTGTGGGAGGCGGACCTGTAGGAATCCAAATTGCAACCGACATCGCGGCGTACTTTCCGGAAAAGAATTTTATTCTAGTTCATTCTCGCCCTCAGGAACAACTTTGGACCGAAACTGCATGAAAACGTTGTCGAGGCTATGTTACGCTTAAACATTAATGTGGTTTTGGGTGAAAGACCGCAAGTTGGCAAAGGTGGTGAACTGGCGTTCAAAGACGGAAAGAAGTCGCAGTACGATCTAGTGGTACTTATCCGTATACTTATTGAACGTTGCCTGCGAGCGGTGAAAATACTGACCAATCCCTCGGTGGTTGTTAGATCCCATGCACTGGACAACGCCCCAACTCGGCCATTCTCGAACAGCTTGTGCCATGGGCCGTCTGCCCCACGACAAAACAAATCATGCTAAAGCCCACGATGCAATCCAAGACGAGAAACACAAATACCAAAACATCTTTGCTGTGGGTGATGTCGCCAAGACAGGTGGCCCACGAATGGCACGCGCAGCTCGTGCTCAGGCAGATATCGTGACGTCCAACATTCTTTCCATGATCAATGAGCAAAAGCCATCGGCCTTGTACAGCCCCCAAATTTACGAGAGTGTCATTAAATTGACACTTGGAAAGGTAAGAGAGCATCCATTCTTCATCGTGGTTCAACGGCATCGGTAACTGACACAAGTGCAGGGTAACTACATCTACTATGGAAAGGACGAGGGTGGCAAGGAGGTCTGGATCAACGGCACTGACAAGAGTGACGACCTCAACATTGGTCATGCATAGGAGGGCCTCAACACGAAACTTGAACCATCTGTACCATCATCTCCATCATGCGCGTCTTTGCAAGTCGTAATCTGACTCAAGGTCAGCCGACAAAGTCTCAGCGACGTCCTGGCGGACAGGGAAAAGTGCGAGGCTAATTACAGCACTTGTGAGATGGAGTGGTGATGTTTCTTTTTGATAGATTTCCGGTTTCGTCTTTTGTTGTTCACATAGGTTTTAATCATGAATAAGTAGCCAATTCATACTGGTTACCAAAGGAAGTGCAGTGTCAACCCATATTAGCGCCAACGTCTGAAAAGAAAATATCCCAATCCGTATCGTTGCAAGTAGGCCCAACAGAAAAAAAGTCGTCCCAGAGCTTACCAAGTACAATATCAGATGGTGTATCCAAGTCTGCAGGTTCTTCCTCAAGTACTGGCATCTCATCCGGTGCATTTCCATGCCCGCCTGTGCCTGTGAATGGTTCTGAGGGCGGCAGATTTCCAACGTTAGATGTCGACATGGATGATCTAGATCGTGTAGCCATTCGTCTCTGCTGGGGTGGCGGTGGCGGTACAAGAGGACCTATGTCTTGAGAAGATGAGTTGGTATTGTCGGTATCGTCTTCGCGCACATGGTTCTTCAAAGTACTGAGGAGGTTGCGCACCGCGTTCTGAAACGACTGCACCATAGATTGACCACTGGACATGTCCTCATCATACGTGCAATTGGCTGGTACTAGCTTGGCGTTCAAATCACGCTCCAGAGCGCGACAAGCTCTAATCGTCTCGTTCCACGGGTCGTGCTTTTGTCTGTGCAGTGTTATCAGGCGATTTCGCCAGCTTTTCGAGCGATGCGACGTCTAAGTAGTTAACTAGAGGGTCTGCCTCGTTGCCCCCCTCCTTTGTAGCTCGTGTTGCTCCAGCGGTTGGGTCGGGAGGGGT
Source organism: Beauveria scarabaeidicola (assembly GCA_037289395.1). Classification (NCBI taxonomy): domain Eukaryota; kingdom Fungi; phylum Ascomycota; class Sordariomycetes; order Hypocreales; family Cordycipitaceae; genus Beauveria; species Beauveria scarabaeidicola. The sequence goes on from JAEIJG010000611.1 coordinate 16,589, forward strand.
TAGCGGCTCTATTTATCATGGTGGACTTTGCTTTCGCCCGTTGCTGCTCTCGCCGTTGGAGCGGCTGGATCCCTGCTGGAATGTGAGCTATAACTTATACGCTACGAGGCTCCGACGTCCTCCAAGTTTGGCTAGGCTAAACCGACAGTAGAACTCTTCAAGTATAGAGATAACTTGGTATAAGGTAAAAGGCTCCGCTGTAGGATCAGGCCATGATTTGTCTTAGCTAATATAATAAGTCTCCGGCATATAAAATTAATGAGTCATATAAGTTATGTAGTGTAAGCCCTGAATGATTTGTTAGGCGTGATAGTATAGAAATTAATTATTAGACGGGCACATACTCTTCAACGTCCGCAAGAACCCTACTATAACATAAAGAATAACAGTCTTGGCCAATTATTAAGGAGCCACAGTGGATTCACAGACAAGGCTCCACGGCAATTCATGCGCTAGGATATGATTATAGGTCATGAGTCGTTTGCATCAGCTTATTTTTTGCGAGTGTAGCCTTTTAAGCGTGTTGTATTCTCTATAAATACAGCAAGGTGTTTATCCAAATTAGTACACAACAACCTTCGCTATTCTACATAGTCATCTTTTATAAGCCCATCTTCAGCAACCTACTGTGAACCCCCCTTTACAATGGTGCGCATTACTGCACTAGCCGCCATGTTTTCTGCTACTTTGGCAACAGCAGCAACTATTGATAAGAGAATAGTAGGCGGAGAAGTTGTTTCGGAGGGTGAAATCAAATGGATTGTCAGTCTTCGCGATCCGAACGGGACTCATGTCTGCGGAGGCAGTCTGATAGACAGCACCACGGTTCTCACAGCTGCCCATTGCTTTCAGAGCAAAAAATACAAAATTATCTCTGTGACGGCTGGAACAATGGTAAATATACTACCCACCCTTCGGTCTAGTACTCTAGTGCAGCTGATGGAATATAAAGCAGCATAAGGCTAATAATTGCGGCAGTCCACCAAGGTAGGGGGCGCGAATGCAACAGTTGCATCTGTCGAGCAACACCCCAATTACCGACCAGGCGCGCCCGGTAGTTGCTCAGTGAGCTTGCCGCGGGATAAATGTAGGGCCAAGTCCTCACCGGGCGGTCGGGAAGACAATGATATTGCCATCGTGAAGTTATCACCTCCCATCGAGAAGAGCGACGCTATTGAGTATGCCAGGCTTCCTCTGGCCGGCGGGGACGCCGTGGTCAATACCACCTTGATATCTGCAGGCTGGTAAGTGCCATAGCTCAGCACATGCATGTACATATGCTAACTTGCAGGGCAGGGGCGCACAAACCCCTATAGAGCTAAGTAAGGGTAAAGATGGAAAATGGAAACCCGTCGTCGGAGCTGAAACACTCAGCAAGGTCGTTCTTGATGTCCACGCACGTGAGGACTGTGCCGCCAAGTACAAGGACCAGCATATAACCGACAGAGATACCATCATATGCGCGGGTGGACAAGGCAAGAATTCATGCAGGGGGGATAGCGGTGGTCCTCTTTTCATCCCGGAAACACAGGTGTTGCTTGGTGTCGTGTCGTGGAGCACCAAGGACGAGGAGGCAGATAATCTTTGCGGCGAGAGTCCCACCATATTTACAAGAGTTGGCAGCTACATCGACTGGATCAACGAGACCAGTAAGAGGCTTGCTGCTTTTGGGCACTGCAGCCGCCCTGAAACTGACCTGGTCAAGTGCCATAAGGCCTCGATATACTGCCGGGGTCGTGAACTGAGCCCTGACGCGTCGGAGCTGGAGCTACTTGAATGCATCGACAGAGTTCAAGAGGCGCGGACCAAGATTCACGCCTAGATCAGTGCTTAGCCAACGCAAAGCTATGCAAAGAACAAGAGAAGTTGCCTGTGGGGGATCTGGTTAATCTTGCTCCGTGTACTAGGAAGGATCTTTAGACGAGAAGCATATAGTGTTAGTGGTACCGATATTTATCTATGGTGCTTCCGCGCCTATAGCTGAAAATCTAAAAGATTTTTCAAAGACGTTATTCCCTCTTAGACTATAACTTATAGTTAATAGTTAAAACTGTTATTACTAGTTTCTACACGTAACACTTAGTAGAACTAGATAAATATATTAAGATAAGTATTACTATTTATATAGAACGATTTTACTATTTATATAGATAATTTCTAAGTAGAAATTTCCCTACTAGTATAATACCTAATGTTTAGTATATCCCCTACTAAAATAGAAGTATCTTTATAGTCTAGCGCTTTCTTCTAAAGTTTATTTACTTTATAACCCTAATACTATTTTTACTTCCTTTTCTACTAAATAATAAAGGCTTAAATTCCACTACTACTATTACTACTACTATTAATTAGAAGATACTAGTACTAGTAGTATAAATAATAGAGGAAATAGCCTTACTATTAATTCTATTAGAATTAGTATCTTAACAAGCTAATATTACGCCTAAGAAGGTAATAAATAAGTTATAGTTATAGTAATATAAAAGCTTAATTCTTTCTAGCTAGTACTAGCTTAATTCTAGCTACTTATAGCTATATATAGGCTATAGATTACACCTACACCTACTTAGTTAGAACTAGCTATCTATAGTCTAATAAGTACTATTTAATAATAGAAGAAGAAGATACCGTCCTTATTACCTAAGGTACTTATTAGTTATCTCTCTCTATCGCCTATAGTACTCTATAGGTTATTTATCTCTAAATTCTACTTATAGCTCTCTTAAGGCTTATAATAGTAACTTAGTAGGGGCTAATAGTAATAGTATAGAGGTTAACAAGCTAGGTATAAGAATTAACTAGTAAGGTATAGGAATTAACTAGCTAGGCGTAGGAATTAACTAGTAAAATATAAAGGCTAGCTAGCTAGCTACTAGCTAGTATAGGAAGTATATTAGTAGTAGTTAAGGCTTAAGATAATATTATACTAGTAGTAGTCCTTAAGCCTAATAATATAGGTTATAAAGCTATAGTCCTTAATCTTATATTTAGCACTTAAGGTTATAATAATTACCTTTTAAGGTATAGAATTAACTCTTCTAGTATTATACTATCTAATCTTTTAATTAAAGTATATACTTAAGTTAATTAATATAGTTGTTAAAAAGTATAATAGTTAATAGACTTAGATATAATAATATAAAGATTAATAAGCTATAAGTAAAGCTCTTATAACTAGTTACTAATATTATTAATAAGCTAGCTACTTATAGCTTATACCTAGTAGTGGGATAAAGTACTTAAAGATATTAATAAAGCTAATTCCTTAACTAGAAGGTCTCCCTATAAAGACTATATATATAGCGCTATTAATCTTACTAATATAGCTACTATACTTAAAGGTACTTATATTACTATAGCTAATTAAGGCTCTATAATAAGCTTATTATTAGAATTAGGTAATAGAAGGTAAGTGTTATAGACTAGCCTTATAGTATCTATAGGTAACGTTATAATTATTATTAATTCTCTTAAGAAGAGAGAGAAAGGAGAGGAAAGAGGGCAAGCCTCTTTCCTCCTTATACTATATTATAAACTAACTATTAAGCTATACCTAAGGTATAGCCTTATAAGCCTATAGCTCTATACTTAATAACTATAAGCTTTAGCTTAAATCCTATTAAAAGTAGGTTATCTACAGGGACTCTACATAAGCTACCGACTCTAGCAGCGCTATTAGAGACCTCTGTGAAGCCACTAAAGGCGCTAAGGGGCGCTAAAACTATAGTAAGACTACTAAACCTACTAGGGGGCTATTATAGCCCCTATAGGGCTACTAAGGCTACTAAAATAGCTAAAACCATACTAAGGCTATATTAAAACTTAAGGGGTAATTATATTAGCTAATATCTTATATATAGTAAGATATAAAAAGAGGATTTTAGATTTAATAGAGTTTTTTTTAAATATTACTTTTATCTCTTTTTCTTTATAAATAATTATAATTTTTCTTAGATAGAAGATAGAATAATAAGGTTAATAATATAGTCTTTTATTAACTACTTCTCTATATTACTCTCTTTTATCTAAAATCTATCTCTACCTATAATCTTACTTCTATATACTTATTTATAATTATTATAGGTTATAAGCCTAGAAGGTATAGATAGACTTTTAGAAAAGAGATTTTTCTTATAGAAGAATACTAAGATAGACCTTTAGTAGATAAGACTACTATACTATCTATAATATAAATATATTACTATACTATTTATAAAAAGAGATAAGTAATATTACTATATCTTTTAAAACTAAAATCTTTAAGTAAATATATTACTATACTATTTATACTCTTTATTAGCTTTATTACTAGTTTTCTAATAGAATAGACTACTAATTTAAGTAACTAGCTAGAGGAAGTAATAATACTTTTACTTCTATTTTAGCTATTAAAGAACTTAATATTTAAAATATCTAAACTAAGCTCTAATAATAATAAACTCTAGTTAAGAACCTATTAACTTAGATTAATAATCTTATTATATTAATTTAATAGTTATCTACTATAATAAGCTTAACTCTAACTCCTTTATTATTATTACCTTTAGTATTACTTATTACTTCTTAGATTAATAAAGTTATAGCTAAAGAACTAGTTAAATTAATTTATAGATTTTAGAACTTTTAAAAGCTTAAGGGACCTAAAAACTTTAACCTATAGTAATAAGTTTTATAGATATAGCTAAGAGCTATAAATATTATATCTTTTCTTAAAAAACTATTAATATTAAAAGATCTTAATAACTTAGAATAAGCTATACTACTACTCTTAATAAAAAATAGTTATATAGAAAGGCCTATAGTTATTATTAGTTAATATATTAAACTAGATTAAGCCTTTAACCTTTTAGTTTAATAATATAGTATTAGTATTAAAATTTAATAATCTTAATTATATAATAACTTCTATAATCTCTCTTTTAGCTCTTATAAAGGTACTCTTAAAGCCTTTAATAATAACTTTAATAACTACCTAGCCTAACTAAACCTTATTAAAGCTATAATTAGTAATATTAACTAAGTTAACTAATACCTAAAAGCTATTAGTAATACCTTTAACTAATAGTTAAAATACTAATAAGCCTTAATTAGGGTATTAAAAGTTTAGGGAATTACCTTAGTTATTTTTAACCTTTAATACTTTATAGCTAACTTTCTTAAAGAATAATAAGAAAAGGGATCTTTAGTTATAAAAGCTAGTGCTTATTATATTAGTTATTAAAAGACTAAAGAAGACCTTAAAAAGGAAAAAAAGGAAAAGAAAGAAAAGAAAGAAAAGAAGGAAAAGAAAGAAAAGAAGAAGAAAGATAATAAAGAAAAAAAATAAAAATAAAAATAAGAAGAAATAACCTAAGAAAGAAAAGGCTATTATAGCCTTTATCTTAAGAAGTTATAGCCTCTTTATATCTAAATCTAACCTCTATAAGATTATTAATTCTATCTTTAACTCTTTTAATAATAATAATAAATACTAAACTAAAGATTATTATATTAAAGAATTCTCTTTTAATAATAACTTAGTATTAGAACTCTTATCTAATAATAAAGAAATTATATCTTTATTAGAACTAGAATACCCTAAAGCCTTTACTTTACTTATTATAAGTTATAATATTTAGAAAAAGGGAACTAGTCTATATAATGCCTTACTCTATAATACTAGTGTTATTTACTATATTATTAACTTAAAAAACACTTTTATTAGCTATAAAGTATTTCTAAAAAGAAAAGGGCTACTTATTATTACTAAAAGAGGTACTATTAAGCTTAAGGGCTAGGGAATAGCTTATTTTATAATACTCTTAAAATTAAAACTAAAAGAATAGTTTATTATTAAGATATAAAGAGTACTACTAGTACCCTCACTTAACCTTAATATCCTTAGTAGTATATACTATTATATCTTTAGTAAAGTTCTTATAAGGAATAACCTTTAGTAGATTAAAAATAAATTATTATACTAGACTTTAATAAGTATAGCTTCTTTCTATAATAATAAAAAGTTAAAACCCTAGTACTAATAAAGCCTAGATCCTTAAACTAATCTAAATATTATATAATTATAGTTAAGATACCTAAGATACTCTTTAAAGACCTCTTAGGCTACTAGAATATTCTTAAGGAACTAAACTAAGACCTAATACTTCTAGAAGGCACTAATCACCTTCTAGAAGAGCTAGAAGGGCTTTTAGAATTACCTAAAGACTAAAAATACTAAAAGTTACTATAACTAGCTAGTATTTAGTATATCTAACTTAG
>JAEIJG010000612.1:0-22843 GCA_037289395.1 Beauveria scarabaeidicola
AAAAAAAAATACCTAATAATTAATATTATAATACTCTAGTAAAGCTATAAATACTATAAAGCTACTAAGATATAATAGATTAATAAAGATAATAACCTAGCTAATATAATAATAAAGGTATTATTAAATAAAGCTTTATCTACCTTAATTAAGGAGAATATCTTAAATATTTACCTTAAGGAATAGGTAGAGAGAGAGAGGGTAAAGTATAAAGGAGAAGATAAACCTTAATTTACCTTAACTAAGGGTCCTAACTAGTATAACTAAGGGAGGCTATTATAGCCTCTCTTAACTAGGTAGTTAAAATCTAAGACTACTAGGGGAGGTAATAGCCTAAGAAAGAAGACTAATAGCTATAATATTTTAGAGATACCTTCTCTTAAAGAAGCTAAGAATAAGTAGTAGTAATATATATTTACTATAATATTTTAAAGATACCTTTTCTTAAGAACCTTTCTTTTAAAGAAGCTAATAATTAATTAGTAGTAACTATATATTTACTATAATATTTTTAAAACGCCTTCTCTTAATAAGGCTAGCTAGAATTAATTAGTAGTAACTACCTATCTACTAACTCTAGACGCCTTCTCTTAGAGCCCTTAATAACTCTAACGCTAGGATTATAGCCTTTAATAGGCCTAAGGGGGGGAGGATTTCTTTATTCTTTATATTAAATAAAAAAGACCCCCCCCTAAAGTAATAGAAGAAGTAGATTTTCTTTTATATAAGCACTAATAATAGTAGTAGTAAAAGGAGATTAGTATTAGAAGAATAAGGTACTAATAATAATATATTTATTATTTTTCTTTTTTATTATATTTTTAAGTAAATTAGCTAGAATTAAGCTATAAAGAGATTTTACTAGTATCACTTAAGGTACTAGCTTAAGCGGCTAATTATATAGATGCCTTAGGTAATAGCTAGTTATACCTTAGAAGAGCTAATTCGCCTTACTTTACCTATAAGCTATAGAGGCTACGGTAACTTAACTGTAGATAGCCTTAATTATGCATAAATAGAACCCTTTTTACATCACTTGATCAAGACCACCAAAACCAACCCACCCTGTTCCAACAGTAACCTCTCCACTAAAAACGCTAAGAAATTCTACCGTGGGGCAGTCCCCCGTGAGACTAAGTCTTAGTCTCATGATCAGGGCCTTACTGGCGGGGCTTTAGTATGCATTGCGCTGGGAGCTGATGGGGATGGGATCATGTCGATGCCCTTTGTCGCCGTCGTAATTGGTCCAAGTGACCGATACCCCGAGATGGGCCAAGAATAAGACAAATCTTGAATTGAAATATCAAATGACTTTGTCACCTCTACCCTAATAGGGCACCCAACAATTTACAATGGTGATGCCAAGATGCCTAACAATAGCTTCCTGACTTAGGTAGAGGAGGCACACAACCTTCGCTATGATACGGATTAGAGTAAATATAAGTCTTAACCCCAGGTTCCCTAGCAAGCGGCTTGACTGTCTTGCACAGAAACAGTCCATGTCAAGTATTTGTCACCAACGCCCAGCCTGCCCGCACTAGTTAACCAGCAGTAGCCTCCCTCCTTTCTTTATTCGTAAACGCAAGCCATGCGTCGACAAATTGCACCGGCAGAATGGCTTTGAATTCTGAATCGATGTTATTTTTGAGGTTTCACTTCAGAGTACCTCCTCAGGATGTGCATTCCATCGGAAGGTTGCCATGCAACTCGAACACAACAGAAACAGTCTTGTCGCCATCTGATCTGTTCACTGAGCTTGACGATCATAATCTGGACAAAAGTCTCCGAGGTGCAAGTGCTTCGTCAGCTTACCGGCGAGGCTCGCCGAATAAGACCCCCAGCTCGCCAATATGCCTCTACAAGAATGACAGGACCAAGCCTGGCACCTAGCCAGGGACCCTACTAGACGGCGTCGCAGATCTTCACGGGGAAACACCGAGCCATGTCTGAACCAAAAATCCGCGTGGCCGATATTGATGGTGGCTCGGGTGGCACTTGCACGGTAAATGCTCTCATCAACAAGCCCCCATCTCGACGTGTACGTCTACGAAACCGCTCCCCAGACCATGCCATTAGTGCAATAGAAGCCACCATTACCTCCGCTCGACAAGCTGTCCTAGACTGGGCGGCTGCAGTCCAGACAAATTCGACCCGCATGATGCTGGTAAGCCACCTGCCGTAACTATACCGCCAAGCACAGCGCTCACGTACTGCCGCGTAGGCATCTGGACCGCACGCTGGCGAAGTGGTGTTCGACATACCGACGAGCGATCGAGATGTCATTGTCCACTAGCCGCCCTTCTCTTTGCTTTGGTCGGCCTGTTACCGCCAGAAGTTCTGCAGGTCAACAGGAAGTGCGGCAATGGCAATTGAGGACCGGTGCGCTACTAAGCAGCGATAAAACAGCAAAGGAAATTTCTCCAACATTCCAGGTATACGATCAAGTATGACGACCGCGGGTCCAGAAAATCATTGACTCAAGCAAAGCCACCGGGCTGCTCATGTGCTGTCAGGGCGCAGCCGCTTCTGCTGACGCGGACGCCATGCGTGGTCTAATGGGCGAACACTGGGATTATTTCAAGAACTTCGACATTGCCGAAGAAATGGACAAGCCCGTGACGCGACTCAGTAAGACGAAGCACCGAGAAATGATATGATGAGATGATCGTGAAAGACCTGCAGCTGGATTATGAGTACTTTCTTTGTCCATTGAACAAAACAAGCCTTTCTATAATATGATTTACAAGGACTCGACTTTGATGTTGGTGGTAACATTGCCCTGCATCGCGCGGCTGTACGGGCACGTTTTCTTGGTCTCCTCCACCAGCTTCTCCAGCTCCCCCTGCTCGACGCCCTTGACCTTGACTAGCATGTCGACCCGTAAGCCCAGATCCGCCTTCTTCAGGTTGCCCACCATGTGCACCGTCGTCTCGATGACGCTGTCTTCGGTCTTGGACGGCATCTTGATGCCAAGCTGCGAGGAGACCAGGCCCATGGCCGACTGGAAGCACGCGCCATAGCCGGCCGCGAACAGCTCCTCCGGGTTGGTCTTGCCGGGACCACCAGGGCCACCGAGGCCCTTGGGCATGCCCAGATTAATCTTGAGGCCCTCGCTGCCCTCGACGTGGCCATTGCGGGCGCCAATGGTCCGGGCGTGGGCAGAGTAGAGCACCGGCGCGCTGTCGGTGTTGAGGAAGCGGCGGGGAGCGGCGGCGGCGAGGGGCGCTCGGCGCAGGAGGGGGCGGATGACTCGCGATATGGACATGCTGAAGTGTGATTGATACAAAGTGTCCTAGTTTTCTGTTCGAAGCGCGGTTCAAGTACTGAAATGCAGATGATAGTTTTTCTACAATTCAAGGAGCGGTTGCCCGATCGATGGCCCGTTTTATAGTGAGTGCATCATGACGTCAACGAGAATCCCGATCCGCCGGCAGGGAGGCAGCGATCGAGAAAAAAAATCGTTGAGCAGATAGAGATCCAAATGCATCAATATATCCCGAATTCTCACTTCATTTATCATCATCGCGAATTGTGCATCTGTAACTGCCGACACTTACACGGCGGTGTTTTGATTGATTAGCCCCGCCCCACCATACTGCAGAAAGATGCACGTTATAAGTTAGTAAGTTATCTCAAACCATGCTGTCGCGCAAAAGCAAAAGGTGGCACCACCAATTACTTGGTGATTTATCAGGCCTTATATTCATACATGCGTACTTTCAGCCACGCGCATGCTGGGGGAATCCTTGGTTCAAAATTGTTTTCAAATTCAGCCCTGGCCAATCTTTTGTATATACCGATACTGTTTAATTTGGCCCATATTGGTCCGCATTTTGAGGCATGCTTGCGCAAGAGCCGCCATACGAAGGCACCTGGGTTGCTATGGTTCCTGCGTCAGTGAGATGCGGAATGATTCATCAAGGAACCGGAGGGGCTGCTGCTGTGTCCGGGTCCCGGGATTACATCTTCCAGGGGTCTGGCTTACATATCATCGCAGGGTGTTCAGGTCGGATGTCGGGCGGCGCAGTGATGATTGGGACCATAAATCATTGATGTGAAAAAGCTAAAACGTTGACTAAGTTGAAAACTCGTTGCTGAGTGCTTACAAAAGGTGATGAGTGATTCGCTGGAAGGTCGGCGCAGGGCATTGGTCATGATCGCGTGGTTGCTTGGAAATATATGGCGTGTGATTGGTCGACTGGATCCATAGGCTCATCGCAACCAATCACAGCATCGCTAATTAGACCATCCAAAGTCAGCAAGTCGGGCGATCGTAAACCCTGTGGATCTTCGGTTTAGGTATAAAGACGTCACTGTCGAACTTGTAACACAGGGTCTTTGCATCAATCATCCCAGCGCCACATTCAGCCTTTTGCAACTTTCAATCTACCATCAACAACCGCTCTACTCCCGAGACTCTTCTCCTCACAACTACCAACCTTCACAATGACTGCTTTCAAGGCCTCCACTTGCTGCCGCCAGGGCGACGCCAGCGCCTGTGCTTGTGGTATGTTCTTCCACGACCTGGCTCAATTCGATTCTCAACCCGCAATGCTAACTATTTTCCCAGCCCAGCAAGCTACCTGCAGCTGCGGTCAACGCCCTGCTCTTCACTGCAACTGTGACAAGGCCGGCGCCGAAAACTCCATCCAGACCGGTGCTCGCTGCTCGTGCCGCGCTCGCCCTGCCGGTGAATGCACCTGCCATCGCGCTGCCGCTGAGAACACTCGCCCCTCCGGCGCCACCTGCTCTTGCGGCCTCCGATCCGCCGACGCCTGCACCTGCGAGAAGGCTTCTGACGGCGGCTTTAACCCTGCCAACGAGATTGACTTCACTACGCGCCAGTAGAGCCGCAAATATGTGCACTTCCATGACGAATTTCGTTCCCATGTGAATATTTGGTGCGGGGAAATCGGTACGGAGCATTGGCGTTTCAGGACTGCTTTTTTTTAAACGTGTAAGAAGGAACACCCGGGCTACTCTTGGGCCTCACTCGACGGGCTCCCACAGTTACACATGGGTTGGGCTTTGCAGCATTTACATACGGCGTGAGAACAACAGGCAAGGGTAACTAGGGATGGCATCAATACCCACAAGTAGCATCACAGGTGTGCGGTCATGTTTAGATGGCGCATCTCACAAAATAAATTAATTGTTTCACATCTATTATTTTCTATTTGAAACCGTAGTGTATTTGTTTATGGTGACAGCTAATCAATACTCGGCAGCATTCGGAAGCAATGTCTCGGATATAAGTTACACATTCGCAACTTGGCGTTCACCGCCCGGCGTGCCGAAGCGATTCTGCCTGACAACAACAGCAAAAGTTGCGAGGGCGGTCAGAGCTTGGCCAGCCGCTGGTGCGACAAAGCTGACATTGAGCTCAAAAGTGGGCCCATGGGCGCCGCCAGCTGGCAGCTCCCAACGCGCATTTTCGTCATTCTCAGCCCGCAAGAATCAAAGCTTTCCAGCCTCTATTCCCATCAAGCGGACCTTGTCTTCCAGTTTATTTTCTTTGCCCGACCTGGTCTTTACCTCGCTGGCTGTTCATTCTACCCGCGCTGCAGTTTTTGACCGCAATTCATTTCTTCCTTTTGGCGTGCTTTCCCTCTTCGCGCACACTCGGTCTTGTTGTTTGTTGTCTCGCCACCCGCCCACCCGAGGCAAACTTTACAGCTTGAACCTACCCTTTCTAGCAAAGCTCTACTTACTTCCGTTCCGTCAAGATGCCAGCTGCAAAGAAAGCGTCTGGATCCGCAGCCTCGACGAAAAAGTCGACCACGACGACGAAAATGCCCCCCCAGAAGGCCATTCCAGCAAAGACGGCTGCGAGGAAGAAGACGGAAACTGTATCGAAGCCTAGTGGCAACGCCACTGCGTCTAGAAAGCGCAAGGCTTCTGTTGAAGCGACCGCCGAAGTTGAGCGCACAAAAAAGGTCAAGTCGGAGACGCTCGCCCCTCGAACCATTGCCGTGCGCAAGCCCAAGAAGGCTTTCCCCGACATTGGTAAGATCATCAATGAGATTCCTGATCAGGTTCTCGATGTCTATGTGTTTGGCGAGGGCACCTCCGGAGAGCTCGGCCTGGGCAGTAAGAAGGTGAATGGTAAAAAGCCCATTGACGTGAAGCGACCACGTCTCAACGATAACCTGGACGCCAAGTCAGTAGGCGTCATCCAGATCGCGTGCGGTGGCATGCACGTTGCTGCCTTGACGCGTGACCATAGGATCCTTACGTGGGGCGTCAATGATCAGGGCGCTCTCGGACGCGACACAACCTGGGATGGTAAGCTCAAGGACATGGACGGCAACGAGTCCGACTCGGACGATGATGATGATGACACTGGCATCAATCCCAGTGAAAGTACCCCTACAGCCGTCGGGGAGGAGTTCTTTGCGCCCGGCACCAAGTTTGTTCAAGTCGTCGCTAGCGACAGTGCCACCTTTGCCCTGACGCAAGACGGACGCGTCTACGGCTGGGGTACTTTCCGCTCCAGCGATGGTGTTCTTGGCTTCACGGAATCTATCAAGATTCAGCTGCGTCCTATGCTTCTTCCCACCCTCAAGAACATCACTTCCCTTGCTGCCGGTTCTAACCACATTCTGGCTCTCGACACCAAGGGCAACGTTGTTGCTTGGGGCTGCGGCCAGCAGAACCAGCTTGGCCGTCGCATCATTGAGCGCAACAAAATGTCGTCGCTCAACCCTCAGGGCATGGGGCTCCCTCGCGGCAAGATTGCCAAGATTGCTTGCGGTGGGTACCACAGCTTTGCCCTCGACAAGAACGGCAAACTCTGGGGCTGGGGCCTCAACAACTTTGGCGAAATCGGTGTTCAGTCAAACGCTGGCGAAGATGATGCAGTCATCCTCAAGCCCGCCAAGTTGACTGATCTCGACGATCATGTCATCACCGATATGGATGGCGGAGTTCACCACTCGCTCGCCTGCTCCGACAAGGGTGAGCTCTTCACCTGGGGCCGTGTTGATGGCTACCAAGTCGGCTTTGAGTTTGACGAGTTGGACAAGGATGATGTCATATTTGACGAGAGAGGCGCTCCTAGAATTCTGGTGAAGCCGACCGCCAATGGCGAGGTCTCGAACATCTGCGCTGTTACTGCGGGGACTGATAACAGCTTTGCCATTTCCAAGGACGGCAAAGTGTACTCGTGGGGCTTCTCCAGCAACTACCAGACTGGCCAGGGCACTATTGAGGATATCAAGACTCCGACCCAGATCGACAACACTGCTATCCGTGGAAAGCAGATCATTGGGGCCGGTGCCGGTGGCCAGTTCTCCGTGCTCTTTGCCAAGGCTGAGGGTCAGACAAATGACTCCAAGACGAACGGCGCTCACTAAAGCGCGGCATTCAGTTTGTCTATCGAAGAAGAAAAGCGAGCATACAGCCGCATGTATAATTTGGGCATTTTCATCTTACTTTGTTGTTTTGCTACATTGGATTACACCGTTTTTGCGTTAGAATGCTTGGCAGATACTGATGGCGAGAGAGTTGATTCTCATCCGCACAGTTACCTTTCTTAATGTCTTAGCCTGTTTATCTTTTCTTCTTGTTTATCTTACTTTGTGAATTCAGGGTCATGGGGTATTATTGTTTATGGTGAGGAAAAACCACTGGGATGACGGAAAAGAAACGAGTTCGGATGGGATGGTCTTTGCCACGAGATATATTTGGGACCGGCCCAAACACACATAGAAAGATAACCAGAGTTGCATCTATACATTGTTTCACTTAACCGTAGCAGAAGATTGGGTAGACAGATAATTTCATCACTAAGCGTTCAACTGTTATATTCATCATCAAATGCGTACTGGTAATACTGAGCATCCGAGTAATTGTAGTATTATCTGACACGGCTATTATGGAAACACTGCAGAACAGGCTTTGATACTGCTATATGTATTCGTGGTTAAACCTTTTGCATCAGGCGATTTTGACGTGTCTTCCTACCGCTGTCTACCCAGCATCCCAACCCAAGCGTAATTGATTCCATTACAAAGAAAATTTTGCCCTCGCTATGCGCCCAAATGCAAAATCACACGGTGTATACCCCCTTGGTATCGGAGTGCTCGAGATTTCTGTTGACTCCTGAAAGCGTAGGGCAATAGCCGACTTTCCGCTCCCCATTCTCTTCTCTCAACACCCTAGGAAAGAGGCTCTCAGGAATTGTTGAGCTTGGCCGCCGCGTTGGCGAGGGAACCGCTACCGCGGCTGCTAAAGATGCCCATGATACCAAAGCCGACGTAGAAGAGGGCGAGAGGGTAGGCGACGAGGGCACGCATGCCCTTCATGCGGCCGACGGCGCAGAACATGCCGCTGGCGCTGTAGGTGCTCCACATGATGGCGAAGCTGGTGACGATGATGCCGAGCGGGGTGTCCATGGGCATGACGACGCCAAACATGCTGGTAACGACGAGCGGCAGGAGGCAATAGCCCAGGACAGACGCGGAGCGCGGAAAGGTCAGCGTGGCGGAGAAGTGGCCGCCGTGCTGGGACGGACCCTGGCTGGGCGGGGGCGCCTCGCCACCGTACTGGCCGTGGAAGGAGGAGGGGGCGTCGTCGCCAGCGGGGGACATGAGGGATAGGATCATGTGAAGTGACGTCGAGCCGAGGAGGGCGAGGCCGTAGATGTAGCCAAAGTGGACCTTGCCGGAAAAGAGCAGGAAGAAGCCAAAGAGGAGGAAGAAGAACATGGGGCCAAACAGGTCCGAGTCGTCCATGATGTGCTGGTCAATGTGCCGAAAGGGATTCAATACTGCCAGCGTCTAGTTGAAGAAGTCGCAGGTTAGTAGGAGGTCTCTCCCTCTCCCTCTCGTCGTCGCGAAGACATACCTTGGATTGAATGTGACCAAAGTTGACGCCGAGCTCCTCCAGCAGCGGCGGCTCGCCGTCGTAGCCCTCTGTGGAAAAGGCTGCCAGCCATCCGGTGCGCAGGCCGCCGTGCTCGCCCATGCGGCCCGAGACGCCCGCACCGCCAAAGCCGCCCGACGAGAAGCCATTTTGCGTGGCGCTGCCGCCGAAGCCGACGCCGCCGCCGATGTTGGCCCCCGTGAAGCCATAGGCGGCCTGCTGCGGCGTCGCGGCGCCCGAGACGCCCACGCCCGGCGCGTAGCTCGAGGGGTAGAACTGAAGGTTCTGCGCGCTGCCGCCGCTGCCCGCGTCGGCGCCGTAAGGAGGGGCGGCGTTGCCCTGCCCGTAGTAGTTTGACATTGTGGTGGTGGTTGCGGCTCGGTTGTCCGCGCTACCTATGGATCGTGGGGTTGGTAGATGGAATGGGCTCGATTCGATCGATTGGAAGAGACGGGTAAAGGGTTGCTCGCTGGGGGCGGAAGCCGAGATGGAGATTCGGGACACTGCTGTCGCGGTGTCGAGGACAGCTTGCGAGCGTTGGACTCCTGAACTTGCTGGTAGTGAATGTGGCCAACTAAGTTACCTACCTCACTAGCGACCTCAGCTTCAAGACCCACATGCGCTCAAGTCGCTGCCTGTAGGCTGAGAGGGAGGGACGCGCAACACAGACCCGGTGGTTATGACAGCTACCTGGCCCTGAATCGAAATCGAAAAGTGCAATCAATATCAATATATCGCTAGACAATGGGTTGATCGATTCTCGCGTACCTCACATTTTTGTTTAGAAAACGCGAGTTTCCACCAGTATCAATTTGCGAGTATCTTCGACTAGCTTCATTATAACATCATACACAACATGGTACAATCTACTGTTCGGATATCCAAGCCAATCGTTTGGCGCCACCCAAAAATTCACTTTATTTTCTTTTAACAGCCAGAGAAGCGGCAGTTGATCTCGAGCTCGCAGAAAATTTGTCGTAATCCTGTGCCAGCTCGGGAAACGGTTTTAGAATCTCCATGACCTGGGCACGAAGCTCCGAAACACGTGCTTGGTTATCTGGCTTGGACATGGCCGCTGACAACTCGTGTGACGTTTGCATTACTGTATCGAAATCTGCTTTGCGGAGAGTAGACTACAGCGTCATTCAGAGTCAGACAAGTACCTAGACAGTGGTGGCAGTGACTGGATCAAGACGCGCGAACCTGGCATTTTTGACCATAGCGGGCAACAAAGAACATTGTGTCATCTGCATATTCCGGAACTCCAAGTAACGCGTCGTTGAAGTCCTGCGCGCGCTTCGCGCCGTCATCAGTCGACATTTTCACGATGTTTCATGGCAGATTCCTAGTTGATGTTACAAGTGAAGGCGAGGTTTCAACCACGCCTGTACGTGCACTGCCTACTGTGACCCACACATCTGGGCTGAAGGGTCTCACAAACTCCCAGATAAATCGTCCTACGTTTGCACGTTCTTGTCTAACTGTTCTTTCTATTACTTATTGCAACACCCCCCTCATTATCTGTGCACTAATATTCAGCTGCTTCAACTTCTGTATAAAAGTTGGATGCCGGCGGCAGTACCTTCCGCGTTGCAAACGAAAGAAGCTATCTTTGATGAGTAAGCAGTGATCAGCACTTATTTTTCCGATATAGTGACTTTTTTTTTCGCCGCCAAAATTTGTCGTCGCCAAGTCGCGAACAGTAAACGCTATTTTATCCATCACACACATCTGTGCTGCATCGCAACAGGCTCAATATGCCGCGAAATCCTCCGAACCGCCGCGATGGCAACAGTCGCGGCTCGGATAATGGTCGTAGACCCCCAAGTAGTCGCTTTCGGCCTCGCGATGAACAATCGAGAAATGGCGACAGTTGGCGACCCGATAACTCGTACCCCGATAGAAGCGGCCGCGGCGGTTCAAGGCTGAGAGCTAATAGCTATCGACCATCGCAGCCCAGCCGCTTCCATCCGCCACCCCAAGGTGACTTTACGTTTCGTATGGATAAACCTGCCGGTGTTGGCGAGTCTAGTGCCGGTGGCTATGGCCAGCGACGTGATGATCGGCGAGACCAGCGTCGTCCTCAAAGAGGTCGCCCAACCCGACGATGGCAGCCTCCACCCCCTCCATCCGAGCGTGCACTGATATCCGGCGCAACCCTGAATTTGCCCGAGGAGCGATTCGACGGTGTCGATGGGCCCAATAAATTCCGCGACCTGGACGAGCTCTCGGATGATGATGAGCTTGCTATGGAGATCTCATCCCATTCGGAAGATGAAGATGAGGGAACATCGGCGAAAAGACAGCGCACAGACGCAGCCGAGGAGAGTGGTGCAGAGGTGCCCAAGTGGTCCAATCCAGATCCCTATACTGCACTGCCTTGTCCCGATGACACAACCAAGAAGAAGCGTGACGTCGTCAAGTTGATTCGCAAAGCTCGTATGGAAGGAAAGGAATCAGCGGGCACGCCGTCACAGGCTGAAGATTTCTTGTCTTTCGATCCAACCGATGATGAAGACGAAACTAGCGAGGAATCTGAAGCTGACGCCGAGGCAGATTATGAGCCACCGAATCCTGCTCTGCCCACTGAGCCAGCGTCTGCGAAGAGTGCTTTGTCACAATCACTACCGCCTCGGCCGCCGGCACCCCAAGCTAATCCCTCGGGTAGCACTTCTGAACCTCTGGGTTCGCGAAAGCGAACTATTGATGATGAGATCAAGCCACCCAACTACGGGCAATTTAAGAAAGCGGGCGCGAAACCTGCCAAAGGTTCTGTCGCCTCTTCGTGGCTGACCAAGAGAGGTGAAGACCCTTGTCCTTGGACGACGGTAGATCACACTAGAACATCGGATCTGGCGTTTCGCCTTCACAAAGAAGTCATTGATTTCTATGAATACGTTCGACCGCGAAAATTTGAGCAACGCATTCGAGACAATCTCGTCGACAACCTGAAAAAGGCCATGAAACGAGAGGGACGAAATTTTGCCAGTGCGCACGTCTTTCCATTCGGCTCATTCATGTCAGGTTTATATCTTCCCACCGCGGATATGGATATTGTTGTCTGTTCTGCGAGCTTCATGCGAGGTGGCCCGGCAACCTACCTTGGTGCCAAGAGTTGGCTGTACAAGTTCCAAAAGTTTTTGGTCGCTCAGACAGTGGCCGATGCCGATACAATCCAAGTCATCGCACATGCGCGCATACCTCTGGTCAAATATGTTGACAAAATGACTGGTCTGAGAGTCGATATCTCGTTTGAAAACCTTGGCGGTGTAAATGCTATTGAAACTTTTGTCAAGTGGAAGCAGCTATACCCCGCCATGCCTATCCTCGTCACTGTCATCAAGCACTATCTACTTATGCGTGGCCTGAACGAACCAGTAAATGGTGGCATCGGTGGTTTTTCCGTCATTTGCTTAGTGGTAAGCATGTTGCAATTACTGCCGCAGGTTCAAAGTCGAAGTCTTGTTCCCGAACATCATCTGGGAGAGATGTTGCTGGAATTCTTTTATCTTTATGGACGTCATTTCGATTACGAGGTCAATGCTATTTCCCTCACGGAGCCTGTCGGCTATATCAGAAAGGCAAGTATCTATACAAACCGTATGACTGGAACCCATGCTGACGTTTGAGTAGTCCGCCGTTCGCTCATTTACCTACAAGAGCACAGACAGGCTCTCAATCATTGATCCAAACAACTCTGAAAACGACATTTCCGGAGGCTCCTCGAATGCAGTCACTATTCTCGCACGCTTCGGTGACACATACGACCATCTTCGCCAAAGAATGAAAGAAGTCGCAAAGGACCCGTCCTGCGGCGGCATACTCGACGTCATCATGAAGGGCGACTACTCCTCGTTTCGAATGCAGAGAGATTTTCTCAAAAAGGTTCACGAACAGTTCCTCGGACCTTGCTCAGACTAAACGAGCAGACCAGACATTTACGACTTTGCTTCACTGTACAAACATTCACGCTGCAACTCTGAGCAAATGGAAGCTGACCAGCAGACGCGACACGACACGGATTAGGTTCGGTACGGTTAACAAAACGAGGAGTAAGGAAATGAGAACAGGCGCTCGGACGTTGTATTATATTATTCGGATGCTGGCTCCTACTGCTACACGGTCGACTTGTACCTGTTGTTGACCAGACTTCGTTCTCTTTTCGCATTCTTCGATACCCATGGGTTAGCATTGTGGGACAACCGTCCGGCAAGAATTTTAAGATGGCACCACATTCTTTACTGTCCTTTTACCTCTTTCTTACCTACTAACCTCTGCAGTGACACGTGGTGACGCTGATATTCATTGACCTCCTGCTTTAGGTTTATCTCTTATCTTTTCCAGAAACATCAACAAGCTTAGATTCTATGCTGTTGCTGCCGTTTCTTAGAGATTATATCTATAGTGGCTCCCAGAGCCACACATTTTTCTCTCACTGCACTACTTGCTATACGCATGGGTGTGGGGAGGGAAGCACCCTGCTTGGACGCGGGCATTTGCCAATTGACCGAGCTGAGCTGGGTATCTAGTATGCTTGGGGGTTGATATTGATCTATGATGACATGACCACGCATAGCTGTATTTATGCATGACGGAACTATACAGTTCTGTCACCGTCTTGTGACTGACCCTTTGGAAGAATGGGTGCTTGGACTTGTTGATACTGGCTTCGATAATCTATTGTGTCAAGTGGCACTATTCATTGCTGTGCCTGGACATGCCAGACTTCAACAGTGCCGCGGTGCCAAGCTCTCTCGTCAGGCCGCCTCAAAGCCTCTGAGGCGGAAGAAGGTGGGGGCGAAGCGCTTGAGATTGGTCGCAGAGAGGGCAGCGCTGATAGAGGGCGCGTGGAAAGGTTCCTGGTAGGTCGGGTTGCTAGTGCAGAGCTCGACGTGTAGGTCCTGCAGCGCGTTAACGAGGAGGAGAGACGTGTCCTCGATGCCTTCGGCGGAAGAGGGGCTGAAGCCGGGGACGGGGGTGAAGGGGTCGTCGTCGAGGGAGAGCATGTTGATGTCGTCGGTGTCGTCAAAGTTGAACAGGGCATCGTCGAGCATGGTGGCGTAGTTCCACGGGTAGAACCCCATCAGATCTGGCGTGTCGAATGAAGCCTGTGGCGCATTGCTGTGATCTGGGCCGTTGCTGGATCCGAGGAAGCTCATATCCGATATGCACTCCGTCATAGCGCTGCGATCGTTGGACATGAGCTCCAGCATCGAGGCCGCGCGTGGGTCGACGGCGCCCTTGATCCAATGCATGCTCTCTTCGGCGTGGGCGTTGGAACCCCCTGAGCTGCCGCTGGTGCGGCGGCCACCGGTGGACTGCGAGGAGCGCGGCAAGGCCTGCGTCTTTTGTGACGCGGAGCTAGGAGCACCGTCGGTGACATCACGCGGACGGCAGAGTAGGTGCCGAAGCAGACACCTGCTGCAGGGATAGCCTTTGTCGCAGGACACCTTGCTAGTGAAGCAAGCCTCGCACGCCTTTGGTTTCCGTCCGCGGCGAAGCTCGGGAACCACGCTGTCGGTGTCCTTTTTGACGCAATTGAGCATGTGCTTTCGGCACACGTCTCTGCGAGGGTTATTGTGTTAGAAAAAAGGTAAAAAGACATGGCAATGGAGGCGACTGCGAGCTTACCCTCGTCCAAACTCCTTGGCGCAGTATGTGCAGCGGAATTTGCCCGAGGCCGCATCTGGGAAGACATTATTAGGAAAGGTTGCTGTATGGAGTGACCCTAGAGTATCATGACCAAATGAGTGGACTTATGGGGAGAATGAGGAGGGAGGCGGCAGTGGGTTAGAGGTATTGAGCATGGAAGATGACTGAGAAGCGTGCGCAAGGCAAGAGAGACTTGCCCGATGGCGTAGACCTTCCGCGCGCGGCGTACAGATTCAGAAGCAAAATCGAACAAATCTTGACTGACTCACGTGTGGCTTCGTGGCGACGGAGGTGGGTGTTTCTCTGATAATGCTTCCCGCATGTTACGCAGACATATATTCTGGCACTGGACGTTGCCGACTCATCACCACCTTGGTCGGGGTTACTCCTCAGAGTGGAAGGCATGGCCTGTCCCTACAGCTCTCAATTGTTGCCAGCAACAACTTCGCTGCGCGGTAGCAATAGGCTGGTTGGTGATATCAAGCGCGCCGATGCCAGTGTAAGAGCGTGGGTTTTCGCCGCCGGACTCTCGGGGTGGGTTCTTGAGAATAATATGGGGGTGGGGCCGTGTCGTTCGGGTCCGTTCCGGAGGGAGAAGAAGGGATATTTATAGTTGAGTATTGTGGGTGAAGAAATCTGTAAACGCTCGGTAGTAGACTCATTTCGTTATGCCTATTTGTTCTACAAATTTTTGATAGCCCATTTGCTTGAAAGAAGATGCCATTTTCGAGATGGACGGGCCCGACGATCACTTTGCGATGTGTCACCTAACACCCGAGTAGGAGTCATTGGAAACTGCTCTGGTCAGCTGGCAGGGGTTCTCATCCCAGTGCGACAAGATTTGTACCCTTCAATGATTCAAGAGTCCCCGCCTTCAAAGTCTTGCTCCTTACTTTGCGTCAATTGTTCAACGGATATTGACTACTCTGCGGGGGCGAGCAGTAGAGCACTGCGATGGGCCTCTCATAATTTCAGGTGCGCAACCGCCTATGCTAGCAAACAGAACGCGAATCTAGCGTCGAGTACGTACAATTTGGTGACTTGATGTCGTTCGTTACTCAATGCAGCTGCATCTGGGTGGGCTGCGCACTCCCAAGACTGGACAAGGCTGCGCAAGTCAGCCGTTGTCGTCTACTGCGGGAGCCGCAGCTGTCGGCGGACCAGACACCGGCAAATTTTCTCATCTCCATGGGTATGGGTGATGGAAAGCACCGAACGCCGCCCGGCGGTCTACACGCTCCGCGGCTAAAAGACGCGGCGTCCAGACCATGGTTCCTCCGAGCTCTACCAGCAACTGAGACTCGGGCAGGGTATCCTCGGCATTCCCGTCCGCAGATAGCCATTGCAAGGCAGTGCAGTATAATAACGACATGTGCCCATATCGATTTCGATCGTGGGCGACTGTGAAATGATTTGTGTGGCTAGCGGTTTTAGCAGGATGCAGCCGCAGGGGGTGAGTGATGGTTCGGACCTGATGAGAAGACAGAAATGCTTGACTGTAACAGCCAAGAAAACAATTTGTATTAGATTTGAGCTCGGCAAATTCAATTTCTACCTTGCTCCTGATGAGGAGACGCTCAAATATTCAGAAAATCGGCCACTAGGTTTGGTCCATAAAAATGCAGAGAGAATCTGATCGTTCTAGCGTGAAGAAGGTGGCTCCGAAGCAGTGGGTTAAGATATATGGGCTATGTCGTACAAATACTGTTTCCATTGAGTTGGACTGGCTTGCAATGACGTGCTCGATTATTGGTGGCCCATGGTCCAGACTCGTGGTCCAGACTCGTGGCGCTCGTCAACAAGCTTTGACGGTACACATGAAATCTTTGGGAGTCAAATTAAGCGTAAATACTAGCAGAATGCTAAAGGACGTCAAAGACGTAAAAAGCATTCGATTCGAGGTTTCAGCATCGAAAGAGCTAGATTGGAGACAATCACTCTCTTGCCTAGTTCGTGATTAGATCTCAACCCGCCAACATCTTTTCTACCGCACTCCCGATTCTTTCCAGAAGCAAATGCTCAAGTTGACTACTATAGTTCCTGTTACTAAAGTAACGCAAAATGACAGCCCCTCAACTTCAGAGCTGGGTTCGAAGGCTTAGGTGGCTTAGTGAACTGGCCCGTGAACGAACACTCTATTTCGACGAGGGCGGGCTCCTCGAAAAAGTATCGTAAGAGATAAAAACATTAAGCCACTGGGCTCGACAGAAGTTTATATGGTTGGTTATATTCCAAATTGACCTATAAAGCCATGACACCCCGCACTTTTCATAAAATCCACCTGTTTCTTTCATCAACAACATTGCTAAACTACGGTTCAAGATGAAAATCTCCATCTTTGGACTCGTTGCGACTACCTTCTTGGCGGCGGCCGCTGCGGCCTCGAATGTCACCTATGGCCGAGGCTCACCAGGCTGCGGCAAAGAAGTCACGGACATTGGTGGCGAGAGATACGACCCCCAATTCAACGTCTCGGGCCTCTGGCGTGCTTTCAGAACCTATACGCCTGAGCATTACGATAAGAACATACCCCAGCCTCTGATCATGGCATTCCACGGTACTGGCAAGTATCAGCCGAAGCTGGCTCAGCAGTCTCGATTCTCCTCGCCCGACATCAACCCCAACATGATGGTTCAGTACATGACGGCTGTCAAGGCAAGTACCTAGACACTTTTTCCAGATTTGGCATCTGCTGACACTGCATCAGAGACGCTGGTATGGTGCCACCAACGCTTACCCGTGGGTGGACGACTTCAAGTTCACCGAGAAGGCTCTCGAGTATCTCATGAACAACTACTGCATCGACGTGGACCGCGTGTACCTCGTTGGCCACACTGGCGGCGGCGGATTTGCCAACATCCTCGCCTGCAACCCGCGCTTGAGCCGGCACTTTGCCGCCATGGCGCTCATGGGTCCCACGCTGTATCGCGACCTCGACGACGACTTCTGCAAGGACGCGCGGCTGCCCATGCCCATCTTGGAGGCGCACGGATTACAAGACCCGACGTCGCCCTACGGGGGCCTCACCATCAAAGAGCGCGTAGTCGGTGCGATTCCCCCGATTCCCGACTGGATCAAGCGCTGGGTGCGTCGCAACAACTGCGACCCGGTGCCTCACCAGGGCTACTACATCAGCAAGCGCATCATCTCGGAAAAGTACACCTGCCACGGCCAATACGGGTTTGTCGAGCACATCAAGGTCGATGGCCAGGGCCACGAATGGATGAACGAGGGCAGCGAGTTGGACATCTCGCCCCGCATGATGTTCTTCCTGCAGCAGCAGGTCCGACCAGGCAACCTGTCCATCCCCCTCGATTCTCGCGGTCTCTTCACTACCCTCGGCGGCAACTCCTCGTCCTCGGGCAATTCCACTCGTCGCAAAGGCACGTTCTTCCCGCGCCCTACCGTGATAGACACTCGTAGCAAAGGCACGTTCTTCCCGCGCCCTACCAAGGTGTCCAGAGGGGACAATAACGCCGCTACACGCACCTCCAAGACGTCGAGTCGCTTCACCACCTCCAGCAGCGGTGCTAACTCTACTGCCTCTGGCCACCTCGAAAGCAAGAAGAGAACAACTACTAGTCATCAGGATCGTCCTGCCCATACTAGCGTTTCTACCTCCTCCACAAGAACCTTTTATGCCAGCATGCCTCCCGACAGTTCTACCTTTTCCACTTCCACAAGGACATTTTACGCCAGCATGCCACCCGACAGTTCTACCTCTTCTACTTCTACTCGGACCTTTTACGCCAGCATGCCCCCCGACAGTTCTACGTCTTCCACAAGAACCTTTTACGCTAGCATGCCTCCTGACAGTTCTACCTCTTCTACTTCTACTCGGACCTTTTATGCCAGCATGCCTCCCGATAGTTCTACCTTTACCACTTTTACAAGAACCTTTGACGCCAGCCCGACCAACACACCCCGCCCCGACAATACCGGTGAGGCCCAAGCCTGTCACAACTAGGTCCGATAGATTGACGACCAACACTCCCCGCGCCGATAATACTGATGAGGCCCAAGCCTGTCACAACTAGGTCCGATTGATTAAAATGGTTGTCTTTGTTTTGCCAAGTTGTTTGCTTTCTAATTTTAACAGATTGAAATGGTTGTTCTTGTTTTGTCAAGTTTACTTTGTCATTTGAAAAGCGTCAATTTGGAAACGTGTTTTGCGGGTGTAGCGACCTTTGGCATAAATTAGATGTTCGACCGAGCTTTAATATAATTACTATTATAAAACGAATCTTGCAAGCTCTCGCACATGTAGGTGACGGCCCGACGCCCGTCCTCTAACACACCGCTCATGCTTGGAAAAACGTGCGGCTGGTCGTGAAACATGGCGAGACGCACGCTCACGCCAGCTCGCCGCAGCTTCGCGGCAAACGCCTCGCCCTCGTCGCACAGCACGTCGAGCCCCGCGACGACGACGACGGCCGGCGGCAGCGCGGACCAGTCGCCCTTCCAGAGCAGCGGGCTCGCCTCGGGATCCGTCCAGGCGGCCGGGCCGGGCAGGTAGCAGCCGCGGAACCACAGCATAATGTCGGCGGACAGCGCGGGCGAGTGCTGCAGGTCGCGCCAGCACGCGCTGTTGTCGGGCGTCCGCGTGTTGTCCATGACGGGGATGCTGAGGAGCTGCGTCTTGATGGCGGGCCCGCCGCGCGTCGCCGCGCGCTGGGCCATGACGGCGGCGAGGTTGCCGCCGGCCGAGGTGCCGCCGACGGCGAGGTTGGCTGCGTCGACGTTGAGCCTGGCCGGGCCTTTTGTGGCGACCCAGAGGAGGGCGGCCCAGGCATCGTCTACCGCGGCGGGAAATACGTGTTCCGGGGCAAGCCTGTTTGTGTGTTTCAACCGCTTGTTAGCGCGAAAAGACAAGGTGAACTTGTCGAGCTGCGGGGGATGACCTTGCCTATAGTCTACAGATACAACTACGCACTTGGCGCGTGTGCAGAGGTTGGTGATGACGTCCAACTCCGAGTCCAGACCGCCGAGCGTCCAGCCGCCGCCGTGGTAAAAGACGAGGACCGGCCACCCCCCGGTCGGTGCCGAGCCGGGCGGCGTGTAGCAGCGAGTCGGTATCGTCACGCTCTCGGTCGGGCCTGAGTCTGAAGCGATGAGAATGTCTTCCTTTTTACCCACCGGAATCTCAGGGCCACTGCCGGGAAATGGCCGACTGGGTATGGAGCGGATCACGCTGATGGGGATCGTATGAATCTTGGGCACGGCAATGGCGTGGTCATTGTAAAAAGCCTTGTACTCTGGGTTTAATCGATGTTCCTGGGACGGATGAATTGGATACAGCTTGTCTGGCATCTTGAATCTCTTGGTTGGATTTTGCTTGTTGTTTGCCAAGTTTGGTACGAAATCGGCACGACTTGGGAGAGTCGACCTTTTCTCCTTGTAACACGGGTTTTTGGTTGGATGATTGCCCCGAGGCCGAGGCTGGAGCCGGGCCTGCTATGCGTAGAGCAAGCAGCCTATAGCCTGACTAGGAATAAGCCAGCGATGGCTGCAGGTGCCTCGGCATATCTGCAGCCAATGCCAATCATCATGTCGAGATTCCACATAGAAAGCCTTTATAGACGGTGATTGTTGCAGCCACCAGCTGCAGCACCAAATGCAGCGCTCTCATTGGCTCGCTACGTCGAATGACCCACAACTGTATGATAGACCTATAACTCTCGATAGGGCAAATGTGGCCCTAAGCAAGCAAGAACATTAACACCAAGAACCCTACGTATCATACTATACGACCCCTTATGATACTAATACTAATCAGTGGTTATAAAACCACAGATAGTTAGGAATTATTAAGAAGAGACGATGTCGCTTGAGGCACTGGCTCAAGCGGCCAATTACACGGATGCCTCAGGCAATAACCGGTTGCACCTCGGAAGAGCTAATTCGCCCCACTTTACCTACGAGCTATAGAGGCTATAGTAACTTAACTATAGATAGCCTTAATTATATATAAATAGAACCCTTTTTATATTACTTAATTAAGATCACTAAACCTAACCTACCTTATTCTAATACTAATTAGTAGTTATTCTTAGGGACTAACTATAGACTAATAAGGCTCTAAAAGAGATATATAGGAGGTAACTAGTCCTTAGTTTATACTAACTAAAGAGATTAAATAGTACCCTTTTTTTAATAAATTAGCACTATATAAATTAGAAAGAGAAGCTTAATACCTTCTCTCCTTATTATTTAATATAATTATAATATTATTATATAATACCTCTTAATAAATTAATATCTTATAAATTAAGAAGATAAAATATATATTAAGATAATAATATATAACTATAAAAGCTAATTAAATAAAAATAATAAGTTCTAATACTAATCTTATTAACCCCTTAACTAAGAATAAAGATAATAATAAATAAACTATTAGAAACCCTTATCCTAAAAGGTAAAGCTAAAGCTAAGAGCCCTTAGTAATTAGTAACTAATACTATAGTATACTAATTCTAGTATATAATAGATAAAGCCTTATACCTTTTAAAGATATTAGATACCTATAATAACCTAAAATAATACTTAAGAGAAATTAATAGTATAAGGGTATATCTAATTAACTACTATAAAAATAACCTAGTAATAAACACACTAATAACTATATATAAATACTTCTAATTAACCTATTTAGATTAACTAAAGGAAATCTTTAATAATATAAATAAAGAGATCTAAATAGTAATTAGAAATATATTATAAGTAAAAGGAGTTTATATTTATAAAAGATTAAGTATTAAGATTATAAATACTTTATTTAAAGTTATTAAATAAGATAGACTCCCCTAATAAGATAAGAAAGATAATAATTATAAATAGTATAATAAGTTACTTATATAAGGGTTAAGCTAAATATCTTTAAGATCTTTAAGATTATTAAGATTATCTTACTAATCTATAATAACTATTAAGAAGGATATTACCTTAAGACTTAGGATAATATAGAAGACCCTAGAAGAATAAAGAATTACTATTAGTAATAAAGTATTAAAGAAATTAAGTCTTTTAAATATATTATACTTATTAAATAACTCTTAAGATAAAGAGGAAGATAATAATAGAGATAAAGATAATCTTATTAAGGTTAATACTCCTTATTAATAAACTAATAAGGGAAATTATTATTAATAGCTAATATTACTAAGATATAACCCTAGAAGAGAAAAATAACCTAAAGGTAGAGCTATATAAGGGAATAAATAAGATAAGGACTATATTATAATCCCCTCTTCCTTTTACTTCTAATAAGATCTCTTAAAGAAGGTTAGTAAGGCTATCTAAAGCTTTATAGAAACTAAGAAATATAATAGTATAAGAGATAAGTTCTTTACTAACTTTATATAGACTTTTAAAGATAAATATACCCGCCTTAGTATACTAAATAAGGCTCTTTATAGAGTATTCTTATTAATTCTAATAAAAACTATAAGTGCCTTTTACTTATAGATACTTATAGAAAATAACCTTAAATATAAGGAGATAAAGTAAGTTATAAGGACCTATTTTAAACTAGACTAAGTCTAAAGAGATAGATTTATCTAATAAAGTAATATTAGACTAGGAAAATTCCTCTATAATAATCCTATAAAGATAATAGTTAAGAATATCTAGTTAATAATTAAC
This sequence comes from Beauveria scarabaeidicola, assembly GCA_037289395.1. Classification (NCBI taxonomy): domain Eukaryota; kingdom Fungi; phylum Ascomycota; class Sordariomycetes; order Hypocreales; family Cordycipitaceae; genus Beauveria; species Beauveria scarabaeidicola. Next base: position 22,162 of record JAEIJG010000612.1, read on the forward strand.
TAAATTAAAGATCTATATTTTAGGATAAATTTAAATAAAGATAAATAAGAAGCTAACTAAGAGATATATTAGACTTTCCTTATTATAGTTAAAGGCGTAGAAGCCTATAGAAGAGTGATTCTATTACTAGCCCTAATATTTAAAATACTTTATATAGAGTTACTATAAGCTATAATAATATAGTAAGATAAGAAGGAATATAATAGTAAAGCCTTCTTTACTAACTACTAATTTTATAGTAAAGGTAATTTTAAACTAAGCTAAGAAAGAGTAACTAAACCCTTTAAATACCTAAACTAAAAAGGGTATAACTAACTATCTTCTAACTAAAATAAGAAATATTAGATATATAAGAAACTAGGATACTTCTTAACACGCTATATAGAGAAGGAATAAGCTAATAAAAAGGCATACTAGATAGCTAATTAAAGTTATTAAGGTAAACCTAAAGAAAAATACTATTAGATATTCCTTATAAGTGTAGAAGGTAAAGAGAATAATAAAGACTACTTAATCTAATAATTCTAAGTAATAAAAGTTAATACCTTAGATAATAATAATAAAATAACTAAAGAAAAGGATAATAAAGAAGATAATAAGGGTAGTAAAGTATATAGAGGAGTATTTTTCTTAGTAGAAGAGATAATACTAATAGTAAGCTTTATAATAACTACTAATAACC
>JAEIJG010000613.1:0-22837 GCA_037289395.1 Beauveria scarabaeidicola
CCCCCCCCTTCACGCCACACCTTTCGTTAATCGGAACAGTACCAAGTTGGCTAAATCTTGGAATGGAAATTTGCGTGATGCATATCGAGCACCCTTCCAGAGTCAGTGCCGACCCCTGCATCGCTACGGTGCCGACAGCCGCAGATTGCAAGACGTCATGTCGCTTCCAATGCCTAGGGCCCCGCGATGCAGTCCATAGTTACTTATCGCGTTGCTTTACTTGACTGAGACTTTTAGTATAGCGCTCGATTTCTCAGTCTCATCGGTTGACTTTTTGCTTTTCCAAGCGTCGTCATGCTGTCAAAGGCCAAAAAGAGACTGTAAGTGTGTCGGGGGAAGCTACGGCTGCTTTCCCAACCGCGAGACTTGGTGCGCCGCAGTCGCCTACCGAATGCGAACGGTCAAAGCTAGGCCATGCAGCATCCATCGTACATGACCCCCTGGGATATCCACATAACTAGAGATATTGACGGCAGATCTCTCCTCCTCGTATGGGGAAGAACATATTTGCACCGGGCAGATGATTCGCGTTCAGCAACCTACAAAGGACATCGAGTGCCCTCAGACTTGCACATGATAGAGAAACCCTACCCCAGATTTTCGCAACTGACACATTACTAGGGTCCACCAACCACAGATTCGCTACTGCCGGATGAGCGTATATACTATATACTAGGCTTGTGGGGTTGGCGAGCTTATTATTCCCAGTAAGCTTCGGCCCGTCCAAGTGGATGCGTTATCAAGGACGTGAACTGGGTGTAAGACCCAAACCCAGAGGATGCGAACTGCATCCTGCAAAATTTGTGTGCCAGGATTCATAAGAGTCTGAATGAAATAAGGCATGACAATATGTGATTCGACACCTGCAGCGTCGATATGATTTCATGTAATGGACATGTCGTAATACGTCCCCGCCACTGAACATCCTCAACACTCGACCGCCACGTCGCCCGTCGGCGCCGACACCGCATACTCGAGCCACAGCTTCACCATCTTCCCCGCGTTCAGCCTCACGTCCCAGCACACCTCGCCCCCCTTTCTCAGCTGCGCCGTGGCTTTTCCCCAGTCCCTGTCCCTGCCGTCCTCCTCCCTTCCCGGCGCGCCCGCCACCACGGCCTGGCCCTCCTCCACCAGCCCGCGCGGCGTCACCACGTCCACCCTGAGCCTCTCGTCCTCGCTGACAGGCACCTGGTCCCTCACCTGCACCCGCGCCGTCGTCCTGTTGCTCCCCGGCCCGGCCGCCATCCTCGTATTATGCAGCACAACCGCCCGCGCAAACACCGAGCTGCTCTCTTTCGAAAAGAGTCCCGTCGTCGCGCGTCGGACCTCAGGTTTCGGGTACGCGACCTTGATCGCGGCATCGACGCCGAGGTTGAGCGTGAGGACGTCGCCGGCGGAGCACCGCGGCAGCTGCGCGCGCCCGAGGAACGCGCCGTCGAGGGTGAGGCCGGCGGGGGCGCGGAGTAGGGTGAGGCGGCTGCTGTTTTTGAGCCGAGCCTGGAGGTAGGCGACGGGGCGCAGCTTGGCGACGACGTGGTGACTTAGGGTGACGTGGGCAAAGGCGATGCGCGCGACGCGCTGCTTGGACGTGGGCGTGCGAGGGGCGAGGGTTTGCAGCCCGGGGAGGTCGTAGATGGTGGTCATGCCCGACTCTTCGACAAAGGAGTCGTCAAAGTCGATGGCGTCGGGTGCGAGATCGGCGCCAAAGCCCGCGACGGCGGCAGGGGGGGCGGGAGCGGCCACGGGCGTGGTCGGCTCGTGACGTGTCGGCACCTTCTTCTTGCCTTTACGTGCCGACAGCGCACTATCTTCGTCGTCATGGTCCGAGGAAGACGACGATGACGACGCTGCTTCCGCACCCGGCTGTGACGCGCCGCACCCCGGCCCTATCTGATCCCACTCATCCACCCCAAACATTTCCGCCCGCGACTTCGCCTCGCCTCCGCGTCGCCTCTGCTGGAGCGCAAACGCTCTGTGCTCATGCGCCTCGTGGCGGCTCCGCGCAATGTGCTCGTCGCCGTCGTCTTCGCTCCGGCGGCTCTTGCCGACGAGCCGGATGCGCCACGGCATCAACTCCGGCAGGTCGGCGTCGACGCCCGCAAGCGCGGCGTCAGCCGTCGACAGCGACACGGCGCAGCCGCGCCACGTCTCCGACGTCTGATTGGCAATCTTGGCGTCGAAACAGAGCGTGGCGGCGGCTGTGCCCGTCGTGGATAGCTGCAGGTCGTACGAGGGCGTCCAGCCTGCAGCCGACGTCACGTAGGAGACGCAGAGGCTGCAGGAGATGTGGTGGTCATGCTGCCCCGCCGCCGCCACGGGCTTTTCGTCGTCGGTGGCGGTGGCGGTGACGGCTCGGACGGCGGTTTCGCTGGCGATGGAGGGGCGCCGCGACGACATGGGCGTCATGGTGTTGACGTCAAGCGTGACTCTGACCGAGTAGCAATACCGGGGCCAAAACTTGGCGCGCTCTCGTCGGACGCGCTCCCGTTCCTCGCGGAGGTCCGCGCAACGTCTCTGCTCCTTCTCGCGCTGCCTGCGCTTCGCGCTGCGTCTTTCCCTCGACCCCATCAGCGCCGCCCTTTGCAGAGCTTGGGCATGCGCCAGCGCGGCTTTCAGCTTCTTCCGCACCTCCCGCTGCACCTTGACCGCCTCCAGCCTCTCCCGGCTCAGCGCGGCCCTCTCAGTCTTGTACGCGGCCAGGAGTTCGGCGAGCCGCACGCCTTTGTCCTGCTCCATCGTGTCCGCCGCGTCGCTGCGGACGTGCATGATCCGCTGACGTTTATTCACGCTGTCAATGGCGTCTGTGACGAGCCACATCTCGTCCTGGAGCTCCCTGACGCGAAGTTGAGCGGCGCAGAGGTCCTCGGAGTCAGGGTCCTCGTTGTCGTCGCTGTCGTCACTGGAGGAAGAGAAGTGTTCGTCATCTTCGAAATTGTCCGGGTTGGGCAGGGCCTCAACGGAAATGTCGGTGATGACGGCGGAGCCTGCGCTTTCGACCTTGATCGACTCCTCGTCCAGGGTAGGGCTGAGGCCGCTTATTGTGACCTCGTTGATGCCGGGCTGGCGAAAACTTAGCAGGTGTTTTCGGTACATGGGCTGTGAAAGCTTACTTTGAGTGCAATGTCTTTGATGTCTCGAAATACCTGCGCTCTTTCAGGAAACAGAACCACGGCACGTGTTGGGACATCGGCGACTTTGTAGTCGACCTTATTGATTGACTCCATGAACTGAGCGTGGTAGCGAGGACGCGCTGCTGATTGTTGTGATTAATCTGTCTCCATGCGGTTCAAACGCAAAAACGCAGATTCAATGATCCCAAAAGGCGGGATTGTCTCGAGGCGAGTAAGCAACGTTAAAGATGTAATAAGCCAGTTCCAGCCTGACGCTGCTTCTGCCTCTTATAGTTCGTCTTGCTCGGCAGCGCCCATATGCACCCGACAGGGGGTTCATATTCAGGCCCTTACTAATTAGCTTCCAGGCAGCGATCGGGCGAGCATGCGGGCCAGGATTTGCTTTGAAGATGGACCAATGAGCGTATGTGTCCAAAGATACCGATCATTCTTCTGGTAGAGTATTGCTTTCCAAGCCTTCTCCGCACTCTCGTTGAGCAGCTGTTGACAAAGTTGCGCCGAGGCATGTTCAGAAGATCAAGACATGGCATGTGTCGCATCGCGGGGCGTGCGAAATGACACTGCCCTCACTAATAAGAGATGGGAGCGCATCATCGATTTCTCCCGGGGAAAGCCAGCGCCATGAGTGGGAGCATTACTGAGCTGAAGTTCTCTGGTAGGATTGCTATCTTGAAATAGTTCGTATTTTCAAGATAAAAACCGCCCTTGCCGCTGTCAGGATGGCCCTCAATCACCGTCTATTATTACCCATTTGCGCCCTACGGTCGGCGCATCACTTGTACTTAGCCCTGCGCGGACTGCCCTACACAGAATGTGAAGACGCAGCACTCACCTCTTTCCCGCTGTGTGAGGGCTAATTCGCTTTAATAAAAGCAATCTGCTTGGATGCCCAGACCGAATTTGAAGCTGATTGGCGTCGAACATCACCGCACTCCCGTCGTCGGCATTCGCCGCGATGTCTCTTTAGACACCCAACTTATCAGTACAGCTGCCCAAGCTTGGAAGCCTCTATGTCTCACAGCCCCGACTACAAATGTGATGCGCAGTCGCGCAAAGAGCAGCAACCTGCATCGCTCCGCAAGATTGCCGACATGTTTATCCTAGACTCTGCTCAGCGACAGCCGCACCTGGATGCTCGGCACACCGCGGCCCAGTCTCGCCGACTTTAAGGCGGTCTAGCCGCTCAACTTCATCCTCAGACTCCCGGGGCGCTGTCCGGGGAGAAGTTCAGCGCCAAGGCGTGCCCACAGGTGCACACGTGGATCAACCGGTTCTGCGCCGCGCTGGACGAGGCTAAGACCAGGAAAAGGAGCGAGCTGCGCACGCTGACGGGCGAGCAAGCAGCCGCCGAATGACACGGGCGGCGTGGGACGAACCCGAGGGCCTGGCGCAGAATTGCGAGGCGGCGATGCTGGGGCTAGCAAGGGCGACGCCGTGACGGTTGGGCCGACGGATTTTGGGTCGTCGTGCAGGGACGCGGGCACGCTGGTGAGCTTGGGCGGGCAGGAGGTCGTCATTGAGGCCGTGGCAGGCCAATCGACGGTGAGGATCCATGCACCGAGGCAGCAATTTAGCATCAAAAATGCCTAGATTTTCATCATAGCTTAGTGGCAGCGCGACGACATGTCCAAGTAACGTGAGCCATTCTGGTCCGGTGCTCTGAGGAAAATTAAAAGAGGATCTTGACTGTAATCAATATCCCCATATCCCCATCGCGCAGTGGCTTTGTTGCGTGGTGTAAAAAATTCTGGCAGGGAAACAGGCGGTGCCAGCTTAACGTCATGCATGCAGTCCCAGCCCCCCCGGAATCCAGCCCAATTGTCAGCGCAAGCTGCATTTTGACAAGTACATCATCGAGTTGTTTCTCCTCGGTGGTAAAATTATTCACCAAACTCAACAATCTCGAGCACCATGGAGCACTCCGGCAAACTGACCGAGATGGACCCTATGCCCATGTGGTCCCCCGCGCCATCTGATCACGGCGCTCAACGCTCGCGGTCACCGCTGATACCCCCGGGCGACTTTGACGGCCATCTCCCAGAGGGCGTGGCAGCGCACATGGAACCCGGGGGTTACAAGACGGAGCGTCCTGGCAGCGCGGCACCGTATAGCCATCCGGCATATCAGCCGATGCCTCCGCCGCCGCCGCAGCAGCAAATGTATGCGCCGCCGCCGACAGACCCGATGCTGATGACGCCGGGACCGTACATGCAGGAGCCCGAGGCGCTGGACATCGACACGTTGCGGCAGAGCTGCCAGCATAACCTGCGGGGATATCTGACCCTGCAGCAGGAGTACAGACGGTACGGCGGCAACGCGTCGGATGGCCGCCTGCGGTCTCAGACGGACCTGGTGCTCAGCGACCTGCTGGGCCTGCAGATGGAGGTTCGCAATCTGGCGCGCGAGGCTCAAAACCACCGCTGGCGAAAATGGCTCATGGGTGGCATCTTGTAAGTATACTTATCCTCGACTGTGAAAAGGACGGGTGTCTGACGAGCTGGTAGTGCGTCGTTTATACCACTGGTAAGGCGCATCTTTAGGCGAGGCAACGACGAGGGCTCCAAGGTGGCTTCCAACGACACCGAGTATGCCTTTCAAAGATCTAGGAATATCTTGGCTCGGATCAAAGACAGTGTGTTTGGGGTGGGCCGACTCGCATCGATAGGCTTTTTTGTATTTGCGGTGCTGTATATTTTCCAGAATGAAGTGTCACTGCGCGTGGCGAGGACGACCCAGAAGCGCATCAAGCAGCTGTCGGACCGAATCATGGCGGGCGACGACACGCTCGAGGAGCGAGACCTGCGGGTCCTCGGAGGCTGGAGATGGCGAATTCTTCTATAGTTACCAAAATCTAGATTTGCATCTTTTGGGACCTTATATTCTGGATGGTGTATGTGTAGCGTTTGTCGGCTCACGCTGGGCTGCCAGCTGGCTGCGGCTGGTGGGGCTTCACGCAAACAAAAACTAGACTCCCATGACTCGCAGTTCTGGATGCTACATGTGAGCCCGAGTTTCATACCACGCAGGCAGACGGCGAGTCTCATCTCGCGATGGCTTCCAACGGGGATGCGGTGAATCCATCTTCGGCCCCTACGGAGGCTGTGCCGGAGGAGACGCAGGAACAAAAAGACTGGCGCTTTCGCAAGCTCTACAGTAGCCCGCCGGATTTCAAGCAGCTTGCTGCCCTAGACGCTGACTTTTCCGCAGTGTAAGAACTCCGGCGATGTCAGCTCTCTGTGTGAATCTAACGATCTCATGCAGAGTCCAGGGACGCGATCTAGATTTCAGAGATCCCAAAGCTGTCATGCAGCTTTCCAAGACGCTGCTTAAGCACGACTTTGGCCTGTCACTAGACCTGCCAGATGATCGCCTTTGCCCCCCGGTAGGCCCGTGATTGATCTAATGCCATTACCACATTATTAAAAACTTCCATCAGATACCCAATAGACACAATTATATCCTATGGCTTAAAGATTTACTCGACTCCACCACATACAATGCCCCTGGCGGAAAGCTCGTGGGCATAGACATCGGCACAGGAGCTAGCTGCATATATCCAATGCTTGGCTGCACTCAGAGGCCGTGGTGCTTCATTGCCGCAGGTATGTTCGCTCTCTTGACCTAGTGTTCTCTATTCCTGATGAATACAGACATTGACGACGAGAGTCTGCGCTGGGCCTCAAAGAACATTGAACGAAACCATCTACAAAACCGTATCAAACTCGTCAAGTCAAACCCAGACGGCCCTATCATCCCCATCAACTCAGCCCCTGCCACAGAGGAAGTCGCTTTTGCCATGACGAACCCGCCGTTTTACAGATCCGCCGCGGAAATGGACGAGCGCGCCGCCGAAAAGGCCCTCCCGCCGCTCACAGCCTGCACGGGCGCCCCCGTCGAGATGGTGACAGACGGCGGCGAGATCGCCTTTGTCGGACGCATTCTTGACGAGTCCCTGGCGCTGCGCGGGAGGATTCAATGGTACACGGCCATGCTCGGCTTCCTGTCGAGCGTCGCCGCGCTGGTGCAGCGGCTGCGCGACCACAGCGTCGGCAACTACGCCGTGACCGAGTTTGTGCAGGGCAGGAAGACGAAGCGATGGGCGGTGGCGTGGAGTTTTCGGGCGATGCGCCCGCCGCAGGCGATTGCGCGGGGGGCAGCGGCAGGCTCATTGAAGGGCTGCCTCCCTGCGCACACGGAAATGACGGTAGTTGAGTTTCCCGAGTTTCATCATATATCAGAGTTTGCAAGCCGGCTGCGGGACGCGATTGCGGCTTTGGAGGCAACACACTGGGAGTGGGATAGGCAGAAGTTAGAGGGCAGGTTGAGGGTCGCGGACAAGGTATGGACGAGGGTGTGGCGACGGCAAAAGCAACGCGGAATGGACACGAGTCCAGAAGGAAAGGAGAGACCCGTCAAGGAAGAGCTCGGGTTCGGTATCTATATCAACGTGAATCTGAATGGGGTACTGGTTCGCTGCCGCTGGATTGAGGGTCATGATGAGTCTGCCTTTATTAGCTTCACGGGCTATCTCAAGACAACGGCCAGGACCGTGTACAGCAGCCTGGATGAAACCAAGAAACCCAAAAACGCGAACTGAGAATATCTAATCTTGGATAAGATGAAGTCATATCTAAAAGTTTTCAATCATCACAATAGATGTCAGACAGGAACCTTCATGGGAGGTGCTTATTGTAGCCTGCCGCAATCAACCGCTGCGCCGCCTCCATCACTGGCGACGGAATCTCCTGCTCAATCTGGAATCCCAGCTTCGGATACTTTTCTATCCGCATCAAGTCCCCCACCATGACACTCACCACCAGCTCTCTCGTATTATGCTCGTCCGGGTACTCTGCAAAGCTCAGCTGCGGGGACGTGACCGCAATCGCCGCCTCCCCGCCCGGCCACTGCTTCTTAAACGTCGCCCACGTCCGACGCTCCATGTACGGCTTCTGCACGAGAATCAGCGACCGCGGCGCCATGCCCCTCGCCGCCAGCAGCGCGTGCGTGAAGCGCACGTTCTCGCCCGTGTTGGTCGCCGCGGGCTCGACGAGGATGCGCTCCGGCGGCACGCCCATGCCGCGCGCCACGTCGGCAAAGATTTCCGCCTCGGGCCGGTCAAAGACGGCGCGGGTGAGCTTGCCAGAGTTGCCGGAGAAGACGAGATACGGGGCCAGGCCGTCGAGGAAGAGCTGGGCGGCGCGCGCGGCGACGCGGACGTCGAGGCTGCCGAGGCAAAAGATGACGTCGGCGGGGGAGAGGGCCATGTGCATGCGGTGGTAGTTGTAAACGAGCTCGGCATCCTGGTCGAGCTGGGTGGCGGAGGAGGCCATTTCGTGGGGGTGGACGGGCGCGCGGACGGCTTACGATGCGGGATGCAGATAGGTGGCTTTTTCTGAGTGGGAGATTGGGGTGATGGCGATGTGGTGAGGGTATAAGAGAAGCTCTGACATTGGTGCCCAGTGAATGGTTGTCGCAACCCCCCACCTCACTGTGCTTGATCTGCTCATCGCCGCAACCAAGTTGAGGTCGTGACGCAACTGCTCATGAGAATGTTGTAAATGGGCATCTCACGAGACTGGAGATTCGCGTGAAACTCGTTGAACTACACTGCACCATGATTGCTTCGCGCGGTCAGACACCAAGTATTCACCACACTACCCCGCGATTTCCGACCAAAGAGAATTACCAGCCAGCGGAATACAAGACAACGGGATCGCATACTTTTGACGGTACTTTGCTCTAGAAGCTTTGTCTAACTCATCTAATTGGGTCTATTTCCATTTAGGCTTTTACCTCCCCGGACTCGACCGGAGGATCCCGGGACGGCCCCGAGGTGAGGGGCCACCACGGCCCACGCGATGGATGCATGCACACCGAGACTACCACCAGTCCGGCGCTCTGATTGCTTCAAAGTTTGGAAGTTGTTGTTTCTCGTGGCTGGAATGCACCCATACCGTGTCGCCTAATGTCCTGAACCGTAGATAGCCGAGCGTGGTCTGCTGCGGGAGGGAGCTGCAATGCGCCGTTGTGCCTTGTGTGTCGTCTCAATTCGGCTTCAGTGCGGATAGTTGATGATGAGGCATATTGACAGCCAGTTTTGGGCGCCCATGATTGGCATGGGCCGGGTGTCGACGGGTTGATGCACAGCAGCTGCAGAGGCGTTGTCTCTTGGTGGCGTCGTCGAGCAAGGAAGGTATCGCGTGAGCACTGGCGGTTTTTACCATGCATCTTCTTGTGGTAGACTATCATGAAAATATGTAGATCCCTGGATAGTACTGCTGCCCTTTCATCGGGGGCAGGATTGTGAGGCATTTGCACTTTAGCCAGGATCGTCACCACCCCAAGCAGGTAGTCCCGCTGCTAAAGACATGCAGTCAACCAACTACTGGAACAAATTGTAATGTGCTCTTGTGGCCATGCATGCACAAGCGTCAGGCGCATATCCAGTCAGTCCTCTGCCGCTTTTCGCCTGGAGCTTCCCAAAGCGGGCATCCGAGTCGACAACCTTTTTGCTGCGCTGAGGCTGCACGGCGCCGAGTTCCACAGCAAGACTGCAGTGCAACATGGCATGGTATATTACACGAGACCCGCCTCATTGACAAGTACAAATTATTAATCACTCTCAGAAGCAGAATTTGCTTCCTCGAGTCAAGCGATCCGAGATGGAAGTTGTTGCAGAGGCTCATGAGCGAGACGGCGAAGCAAGCAAAGTCGCCAAAATAGAACATCAGGGGAAGGGGAATATCAGACATGGAGAAAATAAGCTTTCACCTATGGGATTCCAGTCAATGATCGATCTAGATGAAATCCCGTGCTTTTCCCTTTGGCATGCGAGTTGGAGGGCTCAAGTCAAATTAGGCGGTTCTGCTTCCCCCACGTGGGTGCCATCTAAGCACCATGGCTGCATGACGCGGGATGGGTAGATGGGACGCCCCTCAGCCAACGACGAGCTCTTGCATGGAAATGTGTACTCTCGTGCGGCGTCCTGGTTGGGTAGTTAGGACGCCGGATGCAAGGACACTCACCGTCTGACAGGTATTTTCGGTCGCCCGTCCCGGAGGAGTTGACCAACGGCGCGCGGGGCAGCCGCACGCACAATACGTAGGGACTGGTATTAAAAGAATCCCGCATCCACCGTAGCTGAAATATTATTCTCCTACGTCTTTGAAGACGGTTCATCTAGAATCTATCCCAGAATCCTATTTCTTGTGTATTATACATTGCAGGATGGACAAGGTCGACATCCTGACGGCATCCCGGGTGGAGCCTCTCTCACAGCACCACCAGCACCATTACCATGCCACGATGATAAGCCGGGTTGGCCCGACGTTCGCCTACGTCGTGCATCTCCAAGACATCATCGGCTCGCTCTCCGCCTTACTCTGGTGGCACGCCTATCTCCTCGTCAGCGTCTCCCTTGCCCGGGCGTACTCCGCCATCCGCGTCCTCGCCTTGCACGTTCTCGTCGCCACCAAGCTCGGGGCCTTTTATGGCGCCGCCGCTTCGGTCCGCGCCGCCACGACCGTCTGGGACATGAAGACGACGCGCGTGCTGCGCGACAAGCTCTTTCACGAGTTTGCCCTCTTTGTTCTCGGCGCCGGCAACGGCCTCTTCCTGCTCGTCCTCTGGCCTGGCTGGATCGTCATTGGCGGCACGTCGTTCGTCTTCTGGCAGATTTGTGGTTGAGACGAGGACGCGTGAAAAAAAAAAGCACCTTTAGTATGGAAAGAATAACAAGACGCATTGACAAAGATGCCAACACAAAATCTTTGGCAGCGCGCCCCCCCGCAAACGACGAAAGATGAGCCCTTCAAACGGAAAGGCCCCCCTCACTTTGAATAAAAAAAGGTGTTGCCGCCGCCGTCTTTTCGAATTTGATTCGCATAATCCATCTCGGGGTCAAACTGTTGCCAAGTGCTGGCGGGGAAAATGTGCTTATTCCGCTCGTACCACCGACGATCAACCACCTTTGTCTCGAGGGGATCTTCGTCGGCACCTTCAAGCGAGGAAATGTTCGGCAGGCTCTTGGCCGCCTTGACGTCGGTCGCGGTGCTGAGACCCCCAGGCAGCAATCCCGAAGCCGCGTCCGGCTTTTCGGGCGCCTCGGCGCTGTAGTCAAAAAGGCGCTTACCACCGGGCCCGATGGTCTTGTTCATGACAAAGTAGTAAAAGTCATAATGCTATCGAAGAGATTGCAAAGTTAGCCACAGAGCTCGTATAGATACGACTCGATATGAATGAAAAAAGAATTCGTCACACCACGTACATGAGGAATAATGACTGTGCCTCGGACAATGATCAAGTCGTCCACGCCGACGCGCGCCCAGGCTCGCGTCGCGTTCGCCTGCTCGCCCACGCTGAGCTTTGCGCCGACCTTGCGGCTCTTGTCCAGAAACACCCACACAAAGTCGCCCTTTTTCATACGCACAATGCCGCCCGGTATATTGGCGCCGTCGTAAAAGACGAATGGAATCGCAATCTCAGTCGCCTTGACCGCCTCCTGCATCATCAGGAACTCGCGTCGCAGCGCCTCCCGCTCCGCAGCCTCTTTCCGCAGCGCCGACTTGGTAACCGACTTTGGCACCAGCCCGACGGACGCATTGGCCTTGAACTTGCTGCTCTTGACCTCTCCGTTTCCATTTTCGCCCGCATTGAGGCTATCACTGCGCTCGGATCCGTCCGTCGTCGTCGCTTCGTCATCGTCGTCGCCAAACGAGAGCAGCTTCTTGCCGGGCTTTTGCTTCTTCTTGGCCTTCTTCAGCGGGCGATGCGCGCCAGTCGACGCCGCAGCAGCACTGCCCGAATCGCTGGCCGCGCCGCTGCCCGGATTGTTGTTGTTGTTGTTGTTGTTGTTGTCGGGCGTGCCCGTCTGCGAGCGGTCAACGGGCGTCGAGGGCCCGGTGGCGGTGGCATCGCGCGCCTCGCGCTCCTGCGCCTCGAGGACCGCAGCGCGGCGCTTGCGAAAGTCGGAGAGCGCGACAAGGCCGACCGTGTGGGTAGAAAGGCGCTCCTGGGTTGTTTTGTTCTGCGGCGTGAACCGCGACGCTGTTTGATCCGACATTGCTGCCTGGAGTCGTGGTTGACACTTTTGCGATTTGCAGCAATCGAACCTCTTTTTGGCTGGACTTCCCTTTCGAGAGTGGTTACACATAACCTGTCCCAGATCCACCAAGTTGACCTGTCCCAGTTTGATTCTGCCGATGTTTCCCCAGGATGATGCTTATACCAGTACATATCACCAACACAAATACTACCTAACCACTAACCACTAAATATACTACAGTAAACCTAAATAATAACCACTAACTCAAACACCTAACCACTAACCTAACCACTAACTTAACCACTAACTTAACCACTAACCACTAACTTAACTACTAACCTAGGTAACTGACTACTAACTGAACTGGCTTGTCACAGTACAAGCCTACTATCGGGGAAACATCGGCAGAATCAAACTGGGACAGGTCAACTTGGTGGATCTGGGACAGGTTATCTCTGACCACCTTTCGAGAGGGCCATGTGGGGCACCGCAGAAAGAGCATTACACAGCATCTACGCCAGGTGTCAAGCTTGCATATTTTCAAAAGTTTCATGATTTTTAAACAAATAGACAATCTAATCCCACAGCACACATTATCCCCCACTGTGTTGTGTTCTATGGGAGCCTCTTGCCCTGTCGCGTCGCTTGGCCCACCTCTGAGTTGGTCGTGTCATCGGCGTATCGCTGGTATGCAATTATGTACCGTTCATCAGCACTCCATGTCTCCTGAACACTTTTGCGCTCTGTAATTGCCTTGAACCATGTTCTCCATCGTCCCCATTCTTCATCTTGCCCTTTGGCAGGAATCCCCACGCCGCCATCTTTGTAGTGATCAATCAGCCAGAGGCGTTTAGCCCATGGCGCCAGGCAGATATCGACCATGCTCAGCTCCCTGCCCGCAAAGAATGGGCCTTCTGGATCCATCTGCTCCGTGAGAGTGTGAATATGCTTATGGAGCTCATTCCTGCCTTCATCCAGCGTGAATGGCTTCTCATCGGTGTGCTGCAGCAATTTGTAGAAGGCGGGGATGATTTTGTTGCTGATGTGGCCGATCCAGAGGCGTGCGCGCGCTCGGTCGTAGGGGTCCTTTGGTAGCAGGCTTGGTCCGTATTTTGATTCATCGTTGAATTCTTCATCCAGGTACTCGCTGATAATGTTGCTTTCAAATAGGGGCTTCTGTTCGACCCCTTGCGAACCGACCGGCACGGCGAGCGTGGGCACCAGGCCGCGGGGGTTCATGGCCAAAAAAGACGCCTCTTTCTTGTAAGGATTGATTTCGATGTACTGATAAGGAATCTTCTTTTCTTCAAGAACGATCCATGAACGCTGAACAAAAGGACAGAACCAGCCACCGTAAAGCTTCAGCGGGTGGACATCGGCGTGCTTAGCAGCGAGCCCTGCTGCAGCCCCGGAGGGTTCTGGAGGAAGAGAGGTATCAACCGTGGCCATAGCGATATAGGTGGAAAGCTATATGAGTTGGTAGAGGGATGTCAAGGGAGAACACCTGTGGGCTACCAAGAGTCTTGGATTTGGCGGGGTAAGCATTGTCTGATGTTGCATGACGTGATGGTCGAGCTAGTGTCAACATGCACTCCGATGCCAGAGCTAAGATAAACCCGCTCGATGAAATGAACTATGGTGTTTTCGCATCTCCCTGTGAAATGATTGATAATTTTTCTTTATTATTGGGCATTGTGCGTCATCGCTGAACGATGCAGCTGGCGACCCAATGGGAGTCCTTGAATCCTCCATCTCTAGCTTTCGCATATATGTACAGCTTCACGCTGTGCTCAAAACTGGATTTTGTTTATCTTCTATTTACCTGATGATGCTATCCCATTCTGGTCAGTATAAGCTGAAAGTTGTTGCCAAGCTATGCGCAGTATTCCAGCAGTTGTCGCTCGTGGTGTTAACCGCGTTGTTCATCCGCCTTTCACACCCTCTGGATCATGAGTAGGTAGATCCCTCGGGAGGCTGGGGAATCTTCTTGTTGTTGGGGGCAGCCATATATCTAGTCGCAGTTAGTTCGCTTCCGCAAAGTGATACAGGGCAGGAGAAGCTCGGCTCCACGCACCGTCTCAGCTCTATCAGGACAGTCTCCATGGTATTATCACGCTTCCATTGAGCAAGGCAGGGAAGCATCGAAGGGTCGACAATGCCGTTCTTGGGGTCAACGCAGGGCAGGTTGATCTGGCTAACAAACTGAATTTTGGGAGGAACGTCGGGGTAGGTATCGCCGCAGTGCATCTTCAGGCTGTAGATTCGGTTCTCGTGTACAGACTGGATAGCGGTTAGCACTGGACGAGCCTTTTGGCTGTGACAGCGTTTGTTGAAAACGACAAGCTCGGCCTATGCCAACGTGAACATACGTGAGGAGGTCCCAGGATAGTGCCGTTCCAGTTGCTCATTAGCAGGTCATCGCTGTCCTCCAAACCATAACTGCAAGCCTCCGCGCCGAGACCTTTTTCACCCTTCTCGAGTTCCTCCAGCAGGCGAAAGTTTCGAGGAACCTTGGCCATAGTGATGCAGTAGCTATGTGTTTATGCCGCGTGCGTGCTTTTCGGCGAGACCGGTTCCCAGCAATGAAGACAATGGTAAAAATCGAAAGAGGCTCTTTTAGCGATTACGATGCTAACGCAGGCCGCCAGGGTTGAAGCAATGCTTTTTGGGAGAAGTGGCGTGGGGGTTTCACCATCCAAACGGAAAGACTTATGGCGGTGCGTGCCGCGGGGCAGGCGGAATATGTGGAGACATTTGCCCAGTTGTGTTGCTCTGGTTGAGCCAACGCCACAGTAGCGCCACACCTGCACACAGCAGCGGATAAATATCGGGCAAGGCCAGCCTACCAACCGGAAAGCTCGCAAACGGGCCATCGTCATTCACGGCAGCCTCGCCCCAACCCATCACAGAACTCGCCATCCGATCTTCCTGCCACGACTCTCGACGAACCAGACGATAGGGCAGTGAACTGCAGATTCTAATTGCAACACGGGACGAAGTTTCGTACCATCACAGAGATGCAGTCCGCGTTAGTGCGGGCGTCCCTACGAGGACCCCTTCAGCAGCTTCAGCAATCCCGGCGACTGTCGACGTCTGCTGCTAGCTTAATGGCCTCAAATTTCGGCGGTGGCAGTGGCGGAGCTCTGCCATCGTACTTTCAAAAGCCTCGTCTTCCAGCAAATACGGTGGTGCGCTTCGTGCCTCAGCAGACAGCCTGGATCGTCGAGCGCATGGGCAAGTTCAACCGCATCCTCGACCCCGGCCTAGCCGTACTCGTGCCCTTTATCGACCGTATTGCCTATGTAAAGAATCTGAAGGAAGTCGCCATTGAGATTCCCAGCCAGAGCGCCATTACTGCCGACAACGTGACGCTCGAATTGGACGGTGTTTTGTTCACGCGAGTGTTTGACGCCTACAAGGCTAGGTGAGCGTTCCAACCACATGACATGACATCAGGAAATTCTAACCACGCAATTGCACAGCTACGGTGTTGAAGATGCCGAGTACGCCATCTCCCAGCTCGCCCAGACCACGATGCGATCCGAAATTGGCCAGCTTACGCTTGACCACGTCCTCAAGGAGCGCGCCGCCCTCAACACCAACATCACCGCTGCTATCAACGATGCTGCCGAGGCCTGGGGCGTGACCTGCCTTCGTTACGAGATTCGCGACATCCATGCCCCCGATGCCGTTGTTGAAGCCATGCACCGCCAAGTCACGGCCGAGCGCTCGAAGCGCGCCGAGATTCTCGACTCTGAAGGCCAGCGTCAGAGCGCCATCAACATTGCCGAAGGTCGCAAGCAGAGTGTTATTCTGGCCTCGGAGGCCCTGCGCGCCGAGCGCATCAACGAGGCCGACGGTGACGCCGAAGCGATCCTGCTCAAGGCGCGCGCCACAGCCGAGGGGATTGATGCAGTGTCCCGCAGCATCACGAACGGCGCCGAGGGTGCCAAGGGTGCCATTAGCTTGACAGTGGCCGAGAAATACGTCGATGCTTTTGCCAAGCTGGCCAAGGAGAGCACCGCGGTCGTGGTTCCCGGCAACGTGGGCGATATTTCTGGTATGATTGCCACGGGTCTCAGCGTCTATGGCAAGGTTGGTGAGGCACAGGCCAAGACCATGGCCAAGCAGATCATGCAACCCAGCGAGTCGAGCAGTTTGAGCAGCACTGCGGCCGAGGGGGTCACCGAGGAGAGTGCCATCAAAAATCGCAAGGACGCTGTAAAGGAAACCGTCTTGGAAGGATTCAACAAAGCGGCCGCTAGGAAATAAGGTGCGCGACTCTTTTGAATACCAGAGCCCCTCCGAGCCTCGTAACAACTCGTGCGCGAGACCTTTTGTATAGTATTGTGGAACGACAAAGCCTCCCGTCTTCGCTTCTTGCATCTCATATATCCATTAGACGCCTGGGCCGTCGGCAAAGGCGTTTGTATCATTTTTGGTTTTTTATCCTATTTTCTTTGTTTCATCAGCAAAAAGCAGGATAGGCATGAGTGGATTGGGACTATTTCGACATGTCGCAGTTCAATGACAATGGGGACGGCTGCACATGACGGGGTGAAAAAACAACTTTTCTCCAATATGACGAAAGCCAAGCTCTTGATCTTGGCCGAAAAAAAATATGAAAGAAATCTCACTTCGTAATGCTACACCGGCTGCGTCTCCGTTTCGTCTCTTGACTGATTAGTACGCTACGCGGGAGAACCTTGGCTGAGACTTGTCAACTTTAACTTTTCTGGGAACTGTTTAAGGGTTTAAGGGTCAAATTAAAAAGTCTACGACAAAGTGCTAGTTTCTGGCTTCCATTCCACTCTCTGGCTTTCATGTCTCCGATATTCGAGCACGTCCGTTTATTCTGTTGTCCAACATAGCGGAGGGAAGCTGTTCAATGCCAAGGAAATGATGTATTCGCCAGACTCGATGATTAATACGTATTGAGGCGGTATAATCTACATTTTGTAACATTTTTCTTTTGCGAAATTGGTCTGTGTGAGCGCGGTCTGACCGAGAGTCTGTTGCTGTGTAGGCATCGTTGTCCTTGCCAGCGGTATATGGAACAAAATTTCGGCGTCAGGTATACATGCCATTGTCTGTCTCAGCCAGAATTGCTAGTCGACGGGTCGCCGTCTTCAATGGGGGCTGTAGCTCGAAGTCGAGATTGTGTGCTTGCCTCACCTTCATCGCCCTTGTTCTCGTGCAAGTGATGCATGGCTTCCTTGACCGCATCGCTCTTGTCCTGGTGCAGGTTGTACATGGCTTCCAAAACCTCATCGTCCTCGTACCATGGCAGGGAGTATGGAATCCAGCCAACATATTCTACGCCGTTTCGCTCGTAATGTTCATGGCACGCGAGCCACATGGCCTCCTCGTCTGTGCCGTCGCAATAGCCCCAAAAGTCTGCCCGCATCAACAACGTGGCGCCCTTGGCGGCGTCGAATACACCGTCTTCTGCCACGATGATCTCCACCGGATCAACGTTGCCTTGTATATGCTGAGACTGGTATTCGTTGCTCCGTTCAGACGATGTGTTATAACGCAGAGCCAACAGCTCTTGCCGGATAGACTGTGCCATGGAAAGAAGGTTGGCGTCGGCCGTAGCCTCACCCGCGATGAGAATCGTTGCGGGCCTATCGCTACCCATCTGATACACAATGTAGGATAGAACCCGCGCCTTGACGCCTGCCCAATACTCTGTGGGATCTTGTACCTCGAGCTGCTCGAGGCCGAGCGCCGTGTCTAGCTGTAGTTGCCGCACCCAGTATGCTTCGAATACACAGCTGCCTGGTTGTGTGGAGAGGAAGAGTGACTTCTGGCTTAAGCTGTGTTGTTTGAGAAAGATGGTATTAATTCTGCTGATGAAAGGATTGCGCGCCAAGACTTTACTTCAAAAACTTACTGTATGTAGAAAATGATTGAGCCAAGACCACTGTACCGCCCCCAGAGCCCTTGAGCACAGAAACACTCTTCGCAAAGATTACGCCCGGCGGCAGCCAGCACCGCATTTGCCTCATTCAGATGCAATGGCATCGGTATCGTACATAATGCAGAGTCTTCGTCGTGTACAAAGGGCTCCTTTAGCCCCAGCCTGCGTCTGACCACGAGAAACGTTTCGTCTTTATCGAAATTGGGTATCTGGAACTCGTCAATCCAAGGAGTTGCAAAATAAACATGCTCAATTCTCCGCTGCAATACGGTCTCGGAGCGCTCCTTCAGGGTCCGCAGGACCGGCATGAAGACTTGTTCAAGCTCTTCCGGCGTGGATGAGCCAAACCTCCCCCCTTGGTCGGGGAGTTCCGTACCATAATCGTACCAGGCTTTAACCGCGTCTGCTCTCGCGATTCGTCTTTCCATGCTGGCTAGGTAGTTAGCATCACCGTCGACCTTGGCGAGGTTAAGTGTCGTGCCATTGCGGAAGAGGGCAACAGAAGCGCTGCATTGCACGACTTGTTAAATTGGCCCCTTTTGACATTCTTGGAGACAGCTGTACACGGGCTGTGAACTTACCTATAGGAAGTGCTAACGTGAAATCCGACAATAAATTCTGCTCGACCATGGATCTCTCTCTCGCGGGCCTTTTCCTCGCGCGTGATCCTCTAACTCCGCCTATCCCACGCCTCTATGCAGCGCTCCTCAACGTGAGGATACAACAGGACGGCGGTCAGGACGGTACAAAGGAGCCCAAGGATCCGGAGGATCAGGCTACAGGTAGCTGGCATGATGAAGGGTGGGTTGGGCGAATTTGGTAGTCGGCTCCAGGAATTAATGAAACAAGAATTTTTTCTACCTCACCCACACCACCGCTTATGAGAGACGGAGATTCTCAGAGGAGAAATCTATTCCTCCGCTCTTGATGTTTTTGTGCTGCCTACCTACCTATCAAGCCATATGTATTAATCGTGAACGGGAAATTAGGTCTTGCCTGTCTATAATAAAAGTTCGGAAGAAATACCAATCATCCACATTGATCCATCTAGGCCGTGCTGCGAGCCCGCAAATAATGGCTAGGAGATGCACTAAAGCAAGTTATGCTTATATATCGAACTTTTCAACTAAAAATTGGACGCGCCGCACTTTTTGTGAGTACTATTATCCCGCATGTCACAACATTATATTAGCCTGAGTTGACCAGGTTGTATCAAAGCTAAGACCGTAAACACAGTGGCAGACGGTCTAGTATGCGGGACTGGCATAAATCCCACGGCTTGTCAACTTATAGCAGGCTCTTAATTGCAGGGTCCTCTAACATATAGGGCAGCTTGACATGCATGGGTTGCTTCCGCTGGAAAAGGCTGAGCCATGCCTCGGACGGATAGTTTGTGGTATTATCCATCTAAGTGAACTCCATCTAAATGAACTCCATCTAAATGTAAATATTATGCCGAGAAGAATATTTTGTAGACACTTGTGGAAAGGGTATCCCATAAAAGAGCGAGTGCCCATCTTGCCAAAACGTCTCCAACCAGAGGCTTGATACGCTCATTGACATTTCGTTGTAAAGTTTGCGGCTCTCACTGAAGACAAGAAGCAAACAACTCCTCACAGCTGCGGTTGGAGCTTTTGCTTTCATTGGAAGCTGTATAGCGCTTTCGCCGTCCTTCTCCAGCGAGGATCCATGCCCGGTCAGCTGCGCGGAAGCCGGTGTCAGTCGCGGAAACTGGACCGTCTACCATTCTATCGACCGTCTCAGCTACTGCAACTCCTCTCTTATTCTATCTTTTTCTGCCTTTAGCCCCCTAGACGATCCTAAAATTGGAAATACGCTGCGAACTTGCGTGCTTGACCACATCGGACACAACGTTAGATAAGCTAGCGGAAACTGTTAAGTAGCTATATATCACCCTTGTGACTAGCCATTTATAGGCGTTACAAGTACCGCAGAAATATGTTGGTTGGTTGAGAATCGCTGCTAATTTTGAGTAGGAAGATGCTATCGTTCTTTTATTCGAGCGCATGTTCAATAGTTTGGCATTGTTGTCCCTGTATCAGTATCCAGCTCTCTTTCCATTTCAATCTGTTAAAACCCTCCGTGAAAAGACATTGAATTATATCTGCAAAGTGATATTACATGTTAGCATGCATTGCCAGACGGTTCGGGGTCCTCTTTACAGACTCCCTTGTTGGCACAGTCATCCTTGGGATCAGCACACTTCATGTGCACCGACTTTGACACATTCCCATCCCTCCACAGCCTTCTGCAGGTCCCTCTATCTGCATACCCGTACCCGTACCAGGCGCCCTGGCAGCCCGTCTTCTCCCAGTAGCTGATCTGCACCTGGCCGTTTGGGCAATTCCCCTCGGCGGCGATATCCAGGCTGCCCACTTGACAGTCCAGGTCGACGCACGCGCCGTCAGTGTTGGACTGGACGGTGACGTCGTTGTGCTGGTCGCCAGTGCAGTCGGTGTGGTACCGGCTCTGGAACTTGAAGGCGGGGCCGTCGTCCTGCCCGGAGCAGATGCCGTGAGCGGGCTCCGGGTCGGGCGTGCAGGTCTTCTTGCTGACGCAGTCGTCGCTCGGCTTCGCGCACCGGACATGCAGAGACTTGAAGCTCAAGCCGCCGGACCACAGCTGTCGGCAAGTATGTCTGCGAGAGTAGCCATAGCCATACCACGCACCGTGGCAGCCCGGCTGCTGCCAGTAGCTGATTTGCACTTCCCCGTCTGGACAGCTACCTAGGCTCGCGATATCCAGACTGGCGACCTGGCAGCTTGTGTCGATGCACATGCCCTCGGAGTCAGAGCGCACCAGCACCTCGTTGGCCACGTCGCCGGTGCAGTCTGCATTCGCATGCGACATGAATAGGAACGCAGTCTCGGACGCGGGAGGAGGGCCCGTAGAGGTTGAGGGCCGCGTCGTGGTGGTGGACGTCGAGGTGCGCGGTGCCAGGGCGAATGGCAGGTCGTTTCCTTCGAGAACGTTGAAGACCTTGTCGCCGCCGCACGTCTCGGAGGAGTTGCCCGCGCAAGGGGCGCCGCAGTCTGATTGAGACGGGCTGCGTGACCCGTCGACGTAGTGCCCGCACCAGCACTCGGTGCCGGCCTTGAAGCCGACGAATTGGTAGCCCTCGCTCCAGCACTTGCTCTCGCACTTGGCGCGGGTCAAGTCGTTGCCAGTCGGAGCCGGCAGCTGAGTCTGCAACGGATGGATAGAGGCATCCGCGTAGCAGCCGCGGTCAGTCCAAATAGGAGGCGGCGTTGAGGTGGATGTGGCGGTGGAAGTTGAAGTCGAAGTGATGGTGCTCGAGGAGCATGCCAATTCCGCGACGACGCCCACGCAGTAGGAATGCTTACTCCAGCCCTTGCAGTCGAGGGAGATGGAAGGATTCCAGCGGGAGAAGGTCTCTGGCGAAATGTTCCAAGTCTTTCTGATGGACTTACAGGTCCTGGTTCCATCGTTGTCGTACCAAAAACTGCAATCTTTGATGGTATTGACGTCGTAGCTCAAAAAAGGCTCTGTGTCGGCCGTGGCCAAATGCAAGAGGTTCGCCAGCCCGGCATAGGAGAGTAGCGTGAATTTCATTGTTTTTCTTTTCTTTTCAAGTTTCAACCCCAAGTTAGGGAGGAAATGACAGTTCTTCCGGAGATTCAGCCGTCAGAATAGGCGCAAGAAGCTCTCTCGTATGATATGTGGTGGGCGGCGTGTGAAGAAGTAGAACGGTGTTAGTCAAGTCCCCGGACTGCAGAGTTGATAACAATCATCAAAAACAGCTGCAAGCGAAGTGGGTAAGCGGAAATTGCAGGGTGTTTAGCTGTCTAATTTCGCCGAGTTAATTTATTTTTCCTCTCAAATCATCTTGGGGCCAACGGTCTCGGTGCCTCAATAGCTCGTGCAGTAGACCCGGATGTAAAAGCGGCCTTGGAATCTTTGCGGGCGCCGGGCGGCGGCAAGTGGATGTGTGGGGGAGCATCGTACTGATAGATCATAGCACTAAAAGTGTCCCGGGCATCCGGGCAGGGGTCTCTGGGGAAAAACAGTCACTGATATTACCTAATTTAGCTCCTTCACCGTTCCTGCTGCCCTCATTATGTGCTAAAAAAAGCGCTAGCGAGAGTGCGGGGTGCCGGGGGAATCCTGGACCCCCTAGTAGGTGCACCCCCTAGTTGCCCTCCCCAGCGTTGTCCAAGGCTCTCTGAGGCTCTACTAGTTCATCCGTAAAAAGGGATGTGTTTTGATTAGTTTCACGGTATGCCTAGTAGAACAAAAGTGTCGTCTTAGATCACTTTGGCACGATGCGACGATGATCCCGTCGTACATCCGACTTACCATATGGCGTATAACCTATGGTGGATTTTTTTTTCCCTAGTTCATCCGTCTATAACTTTTGCAACTGCCGTTATTTATACCGAGGCTGAGCCTGGGCAATTTTCCTTTGTCGTATTCGGAAACTGCAGTCTAGGCTAAAGGTTCGTGTTAGTTCAAGTAGTGTCATTACACAACTAAATTGTTAGCAGGCAGGTGTTAAATGGAAGGGTGTCACGAGATAGACCCATGGGATTTAGTACCTATAATAGGGGTAATATTATATAGTAGAAGATATACCCACCTTATAAGGGTATCCCTTATTCCCCCTCACACTATAGCTTCTTTTACTCCTTAATTAACACTATTTCTATACCTAATTACTATTCTATATAATAGTTATAAGCCTAGTTAGTAATTAACTAG
>JAEIJG010000614.1:0-22837 GCA_037289395.1 Beauveria scarabaeidicola
GGTAGGTTAGTTTTAGTAGTCTTAATTAAGTAATATAAAAAGGGTTTTATTTATATATAATTAAGGCTATTTATAGTTAAGTTACTATAGCCTCTATAGCTTATAGGTAAAGTGGGGCGAATTAGCTCTCCTGAGGTGTAACTGGCTGTTGCTTAAGGTATCTATGTAATTAGCCGCTTAAGCTAGTGCCTCAAGCGATATATTTCTATTATAAAGAATTCTTTTAGTTTAGTAGTAAATCTAGTAACTATAAGCTTCTTATCCTTAAGTTAGGTAAAATTCTTATTACTTAGGCTTATTATATTATCTATTTATATTCTTATAAGGCTAAATTTATTACTTATAAAGATTATAAAGTATAGATTAAAGGTTAAAGTAATTATACTAAGCTACTTATAATAGTACTTTAAGTAAGTTATTTACTAGTAAGTACTTACTTCTAAGATATTATATAAAGGCTTAATTACCTTTATAATTATACCCTTTAGGTATTAATTATAAAGTTATTATAATAGCTTTATAAAGATAACTTATTAAAGTGGGGTATTTAATTATATATATACCTAGGTAATATCTCTTATCTAAAGGCTAATTTTTCTCTAAGTAAGTAAAGGAACTAGTATAATAAGTAGTTACTAGCTATTCCTCTAGATTATTAGTAATTCTATTAATATAATAAATTTACCTTAGTTATTATAATTATAAATTATAAAGTAAGATTTCTTATAAGGCTTATTAGTGCCTTTACCTTTTACTTTATATATTATTTATACTTTAAAAAGGTAGTATTAGTTATATTTATTTTTATTATATTATTTAAATTAAAAGATACTTTTATTAAATAATTACTTAATCTTATTAAAGTTAGACTTTTTAAATAACTAGCTTAGTATAATTATTAGGCTTTTCTCTTATAACTTAATAACTAGCTTTTAGTTAATTTATTCCTTAATAATAATAAAAACTTTATTAAAAAAGATATTATTAAAAAAAGCCTTTATTAAAAAGGCTTTATTAAGTATAAATTTATTATAAGGTATCTTATTAAAAAAAACCTTATTAAAAATAGATTTAACTAAAAAGGCCTTATTCTAATTATATTTACTATATCCTAGTTATATTAACCTCCTTAGTACTAGCCCCTCTTCTAATCTCTCTTTTACTTCCTCCCTCGCTATACCTCTATCACCGCTAGGTTTACTAGTAGTAAGAGTAGTTACGGCGCTCTCTCTACCACTTCTTCTAGTAAGGGCGCTATTAGTAGTAAGGGTAATTAGTGTGCCCTCTATATTACTTCTTCTAGCTAAGGCGCTATTAGTAATAAAGGTAATTAGTATACCCTCTATATTATTTCTTCTAATAATACTAAGCCTAGGTTTACTAGTAGTAAGAGCTAGGGCTTCTTTTAAGTATAGCCTAATAACTATTAACTAAAAATTAGCTAGGCTATATAATATATCTAAGGTATATATTTTTTTATATATAATAATAAGTCTATATAGCTTTTACTAGTTACTTTTCTTTTAAAATATAAATACTTTTAATTATAAGAGAAGGCTTCTAATATAGCTAGTAATTAGGCTATTCTTTATTCTAAAGATATCCCTTACTTATCTCTTAGTTAAGAGCTTTTTAATTTTATTAATAGTTTTTTAAATAGCTTTAGTATAATAAGAGATAGATATATTAAGTAAAAAAGTATTAGTTAATTAAAGATATACTTTAAATATTAATAAAGTTAATATAATACTATTAGGTCTAGTAGTATTATTAATAGCTTTAATAATTACTTATAATTTCTAATTAGATATTATATTATTACTTATTTCCTTATTAAGGATTTTATAGGTATAGTAGAAGACTTTATAATACCTTTTTATTTTACTAATAGTATTATAAGCTTTAATAAGGGCCTTATAAGTCTAGATATTTAAAGACTTTATATACTCCTTAAATTTAGTAAAAGTAAAGTTCTTATTAGTATTATATATAATATAGTCTAGTAAGCTAATATATATATCTATCTAATATTCTTTAATTATATTAAATATATCTTAAGCCTTCTAGCTAGTTAGTACTAGGAATTAGGTAACTTAGAATACTATAGTAGAATTAACTATATAAAGTACTAAATATCTTTAAATATAAAAGATATTTATAATTATCTTAAAGTTAAACTTAAGGTTATTTTTAAAGGTAAATTTAAATTAATTAGGCACTTATATATTTATTTAATAATAATAATATACTTTATTAATCTTTTTAATAAATTTAAGATTAAATTCCTTATTAGTATACTTTAGGATTTAGCTTAGTTAATTAATAAAGGGGTATTTAAATTATTAATATAGTTAGTAAAGCTAGGTCTTAGAGAATATAAAAGCTATATTCTTAGTAATATTAATTTACTACTAGGGGTAGTTTTATTATCTTATAACTAGAATTTATTTATTACCTTAGATTAATAGGTTATTTAGGTTATTAAATTTAACCCTTATCTTATCTATATTAGTTAATAAAAATAAAAAAGGTATTAGTATTAATAAAATTCTAAGGTTAATTATTCTTAGGCTTATTAGTATATAAACTTTACCTTTAGATATAATAAAGCTAGTACTAAATTTAATAATTAATATAAGGGTATCTTTAATCTTAAGGTATAATATTATTCTTAGTAATACCTTAACCTATAATATACTTACTATTAAGTTACCTAAGGCACCTATATCTAGTAAAATCCCTTAAAAACTCTACTTATAATATCTTAATATTAATATATAGATATTACTATATTCTAGAGTTATCCCTAGGTTTAGTATAAGTATAGTAATAATATAATAACTATAGCTACTAGGTTAGCTTAGTTAGTTAGCTAATAGAGTATAATAGGTAATAGAGTTAGTAAGTATAATAATAACTTTACCTAGGGTAGGTATATTAGCTATAAAGAAGTTATTAGTAATAGTTATTAATAAGGTAAAGAAATTCTTATTAAGTTTATCTTTATTATTATAGTTATTATTATTAAAGAGATTAATAGTATATATTTACTTTAGTAGCTTATTTACCTTATTAAGATACTTATTACCTTTAAATTTAGTTAGGAATAACTAGAACCTCTCCTCTATTAGTAATAATCTATAGTTCTTCTTTTTAAACTATATATTATAAGATATAGTATACTTAGAGTTAAAGTACCTTATTAACTAGTAACTAGTTTTATTATATATATAGTACTTCTTAGTATATCTTCTAAATTAACTAGAATTACTTAGGGTATTATTATAGGTATTTAGGGCTTATTAGTATTAATTATTATAGGTAGGGTAGTAGTTATTATTATTAACTAGATAATTATAGTATTCTTAATTAGTAATAAAGGCGGCCTAGTAATTAGTAGCTTTCTTCTTCTTATATAAATTAACTACCTACTTAAGCTTAGTAGTAAAGCTATTAAATATTAGGTCTAGCTTTATTAATACTATAGTATAGGCTTTAATATTAATAATAACACTATAAAGAGTCTCTTTTTTCTTATTATTATTATTACCTTTTTCTTAGTTAAGGCTATAGTATAGCTTTTAAATTTAGTTAATAATATAATTAATATATTTAGTTATAGGCTTATTAGGGCTTTTATTAATAGTCTTTTAAAGGCTAAGGGTATATTACTTAGTATAATATCCTTTTATTATAATTAGTGATTTAAAGTATTACTTAAGTTATAGTATAAGGCTATTATAATCTAGCCTAAGGTAAGATAATTATACTATATAGTACTTAGAGGTAGTACTAATTAATATAATAAATAGTGCCTTTCTTTATATTACTTCTAATACTTTAAGGTAATTATATTTATTATAGAAGATATTAAGTTTAATATAAATAAATTTATCTCTTTTACTAGAATATTTCTTATAGTCTAAGTAACTCTTTACTAATTACTTAAGCTTATAAAGGATATTAATAACTTATAGTTAGCTACTAATATCCTAGCCTTAGCCTTAACCTATCTCTAATTAATATATATTATTATTAGCCCTAAGGGTAGTTACTCTAGTAGCTATAGCCTTTATTACTCTTCTCTTAAAGATAACTTAAGGTAGCTAGTTATTATCCTATTCTAGTATTTCCTCCTTCTTATATAAGTCCTCTAGTACTTTTATAATTAAATATCTTAGCTATCTAATTATATAAATATTATATTTATATAACTAGTTATAAAAGCTATAGATAATAATTAGGTTTCCCTTAATAAAGGTTATTATTATCTAGAAAATAAAGTCCTTAATAATATATATAAAGATCTTTTTTAGATTATTATTTTTATTTATATAAATAAAATTAATAATAATATTATTAATTTAAGTAATAATAATAGTAAGTATATTAATTATTAATAGTTCTATATCTTCTTAATTACTTAAGATAAATTTTATATATTTAATAATAATTCTTAAATATATAAGGGCTTCTTTATTATTTATATTTCTATTACCTTATTATAATAAAAATATTATATTATTAGATAAATTTAATAATTTTAATTTCTTATAATAAAATAAAATAATTAAATCCTTTAAGAATTAGTAACTTAATAGTTATTAGATCTTTTTTAAGAAGAGGTTATATTTAAGAAAACTTTATAAAAGAGTAATATATTTATAGTAACTAGACTTATTAAATTAACTTATTTAGTAATATAATATTTTTATATTAAAATAAAAAGCTTATCTCTTCTTAATAATTCCTAACTATTTATAGTTTTATAACTACTAATTAGTATTAGTATTATAAGGGTTATATAGTATAATATATAGGGTTCTTTTAGTGTTAATATTCTTACTTACTTAAGGCCACATTTACCTTATCGAGAGTTATAGGTCTATTATACAGTTATGGGTCATTCGACGTAGCGAGCTAATGAGAGCGCTGCATTTGGTGGCTGCAGCTGGTGGCTGCAACAGAATCTCCTCTCATCGCCTAGTATAGTGGCTCCAGCCAAGGCTACTTCGTAGGGAGCCGCTTTCGTCACCTCCGGGGTTCGGTGCTCCGGACATCCACCGCCGGAACTCTTGGCCCTTAAATCCGGGTTACGTCCATGTGTCTTACAAATAGGCCTTCAAACCTCCTATGTTATTAGTATTAATTCTTGTATTTCTTTCTTTGTTTCTTTCTTTTTTCTTCTCACTTTTCCATTTCTAAATTACATACATCTTTAGCAGACAAGGTCACCACAAATCTACATAATGAAGCTCATCGTCGTCGGCGCCACCGGCCTCATCGGCACCGAAGTCATCCGTCAAGCCCTCTCACACAAGTCCGTCACCTCGGTCGTCGCCCTCGGCCGCCGTCCCACGCCACCGCCCTCGAGCGTCCCTGCCGGCCCGGCGCTCGAAAAGTTTCAGTCGGTGACTCTCAAAGACTTTACCAATTACACAGAGCAGGTCAAGAGCCAGCTCTCCGGCGCCGACGCCTGCATCTGGCATGTTACTTACTTCTTACTCCTCGCCCTTGCTCTCTTGTGCCTAGAACCGCCCCCTCTCTGACATGGAAGTTTGTCTTTCTTTCCTAGGCTTCTGGGTATTACGCCGACCGCGTCCAAGACGATGGATTTCGAGGTGGTCAAGACAGTCTGCGTCGACTACGCCATGAAAGGCTTCGACACGCTGAAACAGCTGCCCCGGCCTAAAGGCGGCAATAAGCCCTTGCGCTTCGTCTATGCCAGCGGCGCCAAAGCAGAGCGGGACCAGACCAAGAAGCCCGTGATTCTCGGCGACTACACCCTGATGCGAGTAAGTGATGCTTGTATATGCGCTCATCGACTTGGCATTGACCAAAGAACACAAGGGCCGCATCGAAAC
The DNA here is from genome assembly GCA_037289395.1 of Beauveria scarabaeidicola. Classification (NCBI taxonomy): domain Eukaryota; kingdom Fungi; phylum Ascomycota; class Sordariomycetes; order Hypocreales; family Cordycipitaceae; genus Beauveria; species Beauveria scarabaeidicola. Next base: position 5,865 of record JAEIJG010000614.1, read on the forward strand.
ACAGCTACTCGACGCCGCCAAGGAATCTGGCGGCGTCATGGAGGCGTGCCTCCTCCGCATCGGCCTCGTCACGTCGCCCGAGAGGATGGGGTACATCACCGGCATGCTGACCAACGCCGCCGCGGGCATAGCTGGCCTTCCTCTGATTGACATTCGCGAGATTGGCGGTGCGGCAGTCAGCGCGGCGGTGCACGGCTTTGACAAGGATACGCTGGACAATGACGAGCTCATCGCCATGGGCCGCAAAGAGCTCAGGGAGATTGGCGAGGAGCCTAGCACATAGAGAGACTTTCTTGCCGTCTTGATGTTCTGGGAGACCTAATAGAATTTGTACCATAGCATGCTGGGTCCTCAGAGAATTCGTATAACAATCTGTTCCACGCCGCCCTTGCCAGAATAGGCCGTGCTGTATACTCGCCTCACAGCTTCCACATCGTTACCCCTCTAATTCAATAATGCCAACGTCGGTACCGCCGTGAATATCTCTCCAATCTTGATTCAATATAGTCCCAATATCCGCTCGAGTACATGCCGTCATCTGTCACACGCAAAGATCAATCAGCAAAAAGAAAATCGATATCAAGTCGTACACGCAAAAAGTCAACATACCTCTTTCACTGCTAATGCCGAGCTGATCCGCCACGTTAATATAGCCCTCCTCGCCTTCGACACCTAAGCTCGTGTCCACCACGGCAGCCGCCGCGTCCTCGTCCTCGTCCACGTCCTCGGCCTGGTCCGCCTCCCAGATGCTCCTGCACAGCGGGCACGTCACGCGGCCAAAGCACGAGCGCGCCCACCTGTCGAAGCACGTCTTGTGCAGGTTCTGGCCGCACGCCGCGCGGCACCACACCACCGCGCTGCTCTGCTTGTCCTCGTCGCTTTCAAAGTCGTTGTAGCAGATGGCGCACTCGCCCTCGACCGCCTTGCGGTTCTTGGTGTCGGCGTCGGCGTCGTCGTTGTCGCTCGGGCGCGAGAGCTTGTCGTAGATTTGCCGGAGCTCGCTGCTGAGGAGCGCAAACTGGTAGAGGAAATTGTACGGGGCCTTGAGAACACGATGCAATATCTGTTTTTTTTTTGTTCAACGCAATGTTGTTAGTCTTGTGCAGAACCGGCCCGCGGTGGACGAAAAGAAAAGAAAAGAAAAGAAAAAGAGGCACGCACGTATACTAAATGCTTGCATTGGTTTCCCTTGAGCGCGTGCGGGCAGTCGCACCATAGCTCGCGCCCGATCCGGATCGTGTACACGTTGCCCGTCGTCCCCGCCAGCTTAAACCTCTCCTGCGGGCAGTCCCCCGCGTCGTCGTACCGCTCGCGGCTCAGCACAAAGAAGCGTTCCGTCGTGGCGCGCTGGTAAATGGTATGAAATCTGGGTGGCGGCGTGGGCTGGAAGACTTGCAGGCGCTGCTCCTCCCGGCGCGGCGGTGCGGGCCGCTCCTCGGTCCTTGGCTTCTTGTTGACGCTTCGGATTTCGATAATCTCGACCGAGCTATCAGACAACGCCCTCTTGTGGCCCTGAGGCGCTGTGCTGCTGCTGCTGCTGCTGCTCATCGTTGGTGCCGGGGTGTGTGTGTGTAGGTGTGTGTAAACAAGGGCGATGGTGTCGCGTTTAGGGGGTTTAATGAAGGCGTCTGGAGGTTATGCAAGACATTTCCAAAATTAGTCTGGCGCGCAATTCGCTATGATACTGGTAAGTTCTCTCTCTTTTTTGATTGATGTGCATATGCACAAATTCGTGAAGCGTGTTTAATTACAAAAAGGCGTCTGATAATTTACGACGTACGTGTTTGTGTGGTATTGAGATGCTGAAATGGCAGACGCGCTCAACAGCACACCGCAAAGTCACAAATACAGCAGCACGAAAACATTTGCGTACATCCAATTTGAACCTCTTATGGACACAGGTTTCTGTTATCAATCGTAAATGCTAAATGTTAACCATCACTTCGCGCCGCGCCAAGACGGATTGAATAGCCAAAGTTTCACGACGCGAAATCCAACGTCTATTTACTGGCTTCTTCTTTGCCCCATCTGGCATCCTCTTTGCCCTCCTCCCACTTATTCTCAACGTACGCAATTTGCTCCTTGACCTTTTGAATCAGCTCCTTGTCTCCGGTATTCTTCTCGATATTATCGCTGTATCAATGTTAGTGGCAAGACATGCCGAGCCGAAATGGGTCGCTGCATCGACGTACCTAATTTTGATAGCCGGTCGCCCGGCGGCTGAGCTCAGCTTGATGACAATGTTGAGCGGCAGGGACTTGGTGCCCGTCTTGCGGTGCGTAAAGTCGTTTGTCAAAAACGTGCCCACGCCGAATCGCGGCAGGAAGCCGTGCTCCTCGGCCACTTTTTTATATTCCAGACACTTGTCCACGTCCAGCGAGTCCGAAAAGACAATAACCTTTTCCTTGATGCCTTGCGAGTCATAGTATCTGCGCATGAGCTTGACGTACTCCTTGGGGTCGCCAGAGTCCTGCCGGACGCCGGTAAACAGCTCCGCGTACGTCTTGGCCGACCCGTCATCCTTGCGTAGCGTCGCCTCGAGCACGCCCCCCTCGATGGTGCGCGCGGGGAGGCTAAACGCGTTGAGGAACTCGGGCGTGCCAAAGGTGTCCGTCAGCGCAATGGAGAGGTCGGACCCGAAGCAGCCGACCCAGTGGCGCAGGGCTTCCTCGGTGGCGTGCTTGTAGTCGTCAAAGATGGCCGCCGTGCCCATGAACCACTCGTGCGCGACGGTGCCGACCGGCGGGATGTTGAAGCGCATGGCCAGGTGCACGTTGCTCGTGCCGGCGAGCTGGCCCGGGTGGCCCTTGGAGGTCACTTCCTTGGAGGCCTTGACGAGGCCGCGGAAGACGAGCGCCTGCGTGTGGTAGTCGCGGCGACGGCGGGTGCCAAACTCCGACAGGATGCAACCCGTTTCGAGGAGCCGCATGCCCTTTTCAAACGCCCTCTCCTCCTGCCCCTCGTAGTCCCAGTCCGTGTCCATGAAGCGGAAATAGGCCTCCGAGGTCAGCGCCAGTAGGGGAATCTCGTACAGGATGGTGTCCGACCATGTGCCCGCGATGCTGACGTGCACATCGCCAAGATCATGGTCGCTGCCGGTGTCTGCGTCAATGGCTTCGAACGTCATCGACACTTGCTCCCTCGGTCGCAGCCTGAACTCCTTGAGGAATTCCAGGTAGTCGGCGCTGAGGTATTTGCAGTGCTGCTCGAGGAATCTGTGCTCTTCGTCCGACAGGGAAATGTTGCCAAGCTCTAGCGTCGCGCATTAGCAAGGATACAATCATCAAGAATTCGACGATGAGAATAATACCTACTTGTGATTTGTTCTTGTAGCCACTTGTAGCCAGCCCTGGATAGCCTCTTCTCGGGTGTGCGATTTGTAAAGGCATAGGTGACGGGGACGTCCTTGAAGTACTTGAAGACGGCACATTGCATGGTAAGCTTGTACAAATCAGTGTCCAGAAAGGAGATGACCCCTTCCGGGAAGGGCGAGGAACTGTTGAAATCCATATTCGTCTAGATTTGACCACGCAATCTGGTGGACAATGTGAATGGCGAGCTGGCTCGGTCTCCGACGACAAGGGTCACGCCGATCGCGGGGGGCAGCGTGTAGACTGTTGGTGTTGTTGATATGAAATATGGTGGAATAATGATGAGCGACTCATTATGCGACCAGGGTGGCCGGAAAACAATCGATGACCAGCAAACGGACGTCCTACATTTAGCAAGCAACGTCGGGCCGGAGGAGGGCGAAGAGTGCCAGCGGGGCATCACCCGTCTTGCGGATCTGAGACAAAAGTCTGCCCCGCCAAACCAGCCGAGTTTATGACTGTAGCGAGGCTCACAGCCATGGGCATTTTCGGGATGTGGCTTTGTTTGCAAATGCCACACATGTCAATATTACGCGGCTTACAACTTTCCTTCATTACACATGGCCTCTTGCGACAGACAGAAAAGTTCATGGACAAGCGCGCCCGGCAAGTCTATTGTCTTGAACTATCCTCAAATGGCCCTTCCAGTAATGTACTGGTGCCATGAATCCTACGGTTCAACGCCGCATAAAACTGCTTCGCTTCATCCATGCAGCCCAAGAAAACCCAAACGCCAAAGAGCTTGTTTTGCAGCTCAGCCCAACCCCCCCCGGTACCAAAGAAACAAAGAAAAAGAAGGCGATCAAGGACAGAATAAGCCGATGCCATCGGCGATCCCATCGACAGATGAAGACTTGACTCTTCCCTAATAGCCCAAACCTAGGAAAAATGAAGATTAAGGTACAAATACCTGACCAAGCTTGTGGGTCAGTAAAGACGCCAAAATCTATGAAAAGACGGCTTTTATATGACTTGGATATGACATGAAAGGAAATGAGGTGTTTGAGTCGGTTGTCTTCAACGTGACGTGTGGTAAGACCACATATGTCGTGGTCGCTGTAATATAAATATCGGAATGTGTAATCATTAGGGATAAGTGTGCCGCGAGTCCGATTGAGTGGTTTGTATATGTGCAAGAAGATTATGTTTGGACCCGCCACAGCTCATTACCACGAGTGTCGCCAATGATGGTCAACATTGGCGCCTTTCCTCATGGCAGACGACGTCGATGACTAGGGTCGCGTGGTTGGTACCGCGGGCCACCGTTGGGTTGAGTCATGACCCAGTCAGATGGACCAGACTGGTGACTGGGCTGCTCTGCAGGCAGCTTCGTGTCTTGACCGTGGGTACCATGGGCTCTGACAGCAGACGAGGAGCTGGAGCCAGGGACAAGGTCAGTGACGGCTTGGGCAATGGAGGCGACGACGAATCCGCGTAGCTCCTCGCTTTCCATCTGGTCTTCCTTTTCAAGACGAAAACGCTGATCCTTATTCATGTTCTGCCGGCGGATTGTCTTGATTTCTTGCATTATGTAGAGCATAACCTCTTCGGGGCATCGATTACGCTCTATGGCGTTTTCGTTCTTGCGGACATATCTTCTCGTGACATCCGTGGCGCCGTCCATTGAGAAGGCGACACAGTATGACATCTTCTTACCCCAGCCTTCGGCATAGAGACGCGGGTTATCCCAGGCCTCTTCGCAGGCATCGACGTGCACCCATCTGCGCTGATGCTCCGAATACACTTCGGTCCAGACATGGTCTTCGGCATTCCAGACCCAGCGGACTCGGCCACCGACCGCGCGGCACAGCATGCTGAAGCAGTTGGCCCATTCGCCGACACGCCCGCGTCGTGTCTGGAGCAGTCGCCAGACATCACCGTATCGTGGGAATCGTTCGTAGGCGCCGCAATTCTGGGCAGAGCATCGGTAGAGTTCGACTCGAAGAGCGCCGCAAGCACTCTCCTCAGGGGTGGGCGCAGTCATACCCTGAGCAATGGTGGGAGAAAGACAGACAGGGCAGGGAGGGTTGTTGACCCAGGTGAAGAAGGAGCGCTTGTACCATCGGAGGAGAGCGCGGATGACGCAGTCCTGGTAGCCCCATTCGGGTTTGCGGCCATCGCCCATACTCTCAGCCTCAGCCTGGAGGACCTGGGTTTCTTCTTCAGCCTCACCGTAAATGCGATCGAGGGGTATGATTTGGAGTGCCTCGTCGAGGAGACCAGGGTTCTCGTATTTTGTGGGGGTCAACGATAGACTGATGAGGAGGTTGCGGAATTTTTGGCTCTCGCGGTCACCAGCAGTCGGTGCTGAGGGAATGATGGGCAAATGCCTGATGGAGGAGTACGAGGGCGGCGTGACGGGTGCGTGAGAAGTCATTGGACGGTCGTTGATGGGTGTGGAAGGCCCTTGGAGGCCGACGCTGGAGGCTCGCTCGAAGGCGCTGGGAGTCTGTTGTCGAGAGTTGGTGCGCAAATCATTCATGCGCTTGTCGCGGAGGAGACTTTCGAATCGAATCCGCAAATCGTGAGCCCATTCTTCACCGTATGAGCCATCAGCCGGGGCCGGGCTGAAGGAGTCGCCTCTGCCCGCCATGGTTGATGAGGGAGGCAGGTGTTGAATGAAGACGGGAAGGGGAGCAAGTCGATGTGTCTGACGGTGAGGGAGAATATGAGGAAAAGGAAAGCGAGTGTTGTCGTCAAGAGGTGACGATGTTGAAATGGGGAGTAGTCGTCGGGGTTGGCCAGTCGAATCCGATTGGCGGAGCGAGAGTAGTCGTCAGCCAGGCACCACGTACACCTGCGAATTTGCCACGGACTGGGCTAGAATCGCAAAGGCCACGACTTGGGTAGAGTGGTCGAGGACAAGACGGACGGGTGGATCGACAGGGCTGATGCGTGGTGTAGAGGGGATCCAAAGACGACGGTCGAGTCGGATTGTCGAGGGAATGCAGAAAGGAGGGCGTGAGAGCGCTCTTTCGCAATAGTTGAAATCGTCCTCCCAGCGATGGGTTGTTGGATGAGGAGAGGAGGAGGATCAGGGTCTGGCGGTGGTGGCCAGGAAGATGCGGATTGAAAGCAGCCGGCCTGAAGTTGGCTGGGCGCCGGTGAAGGGGACTTGGGAGGACTGGGACTTCTTGGGAGGGACTTGGGGGGCGCTGGCAGTGTCTCGGGAGAGGGCGTGTGCGTCGTCTGCTTGCCATCGCTGCGAGTTTACGCGTCAGCTGTTGGTAGCTGACCAATGGCCGTTCGCCGAATCCTGCAAGGTGGGTCCGACTGGGCCTGGCCTACGCAGCCTCAAAGTACAGGTACCTGTACGCAGTAGGCCGCACAAGATGATCCGAGTTGAGCAAGAAGAGTAAAAAGAATTAAATGAAATAGGCTCTCGAAAGCCAGTTTCTCCCCATTCTCCCTCTATCTGGTTCAATTTGTTCCAACACCCCATTTCTGGATATTGGTAGTCGTAAATCTCGTACTGCCCTGCGCCAGCGACTGTTCGCCGTTCTCAGTGTGCACTGTGCTGATGGCAGCCCCTCACCACCACGCGGTACCGCTTGGAAAAGTACCTTTTAGCGCCACGCCACGACAAACTATACCCTTTCTTCAAGTTTTTCCAGATTTAGCACCGCCCCATAAGCGGGTACCAGTACCTGGTCGCCGCTGGTGGCGTTGCCCACTCTGTCTGTCTGGGTCGATGACGAGGCACTTGATTGATCAGTCTGACCAACTCAGCCCTCCCCAGTCAATGACATTCGACGAGTTGCCTCTAACGTTGACAGACGGTACCTAGGTGGAGGAGATGGGCATTCACTGTTCAGTGACCTCAGCCCTGCCAGCTCCGCATTCAACCTACAGGGGAGCATATTCAATACGATAATAATTAACTAGTACTGCTATATAACTGATACACGGCCCTTTCTGCCCTACACCAGCACTAGTTGATCAAGATTTGCTTAGTCTCATACCCAGAACCCTATGTACTTGTTATCATCCCAGCCTATTGACATGCCCGAGAGGACGTATTGTTCCTCATCATCCCACAACTTCACTTGTCGTTGATTTTTCCCAGTCGATTATCGGATTCTCTGCTGGTAGTCTCATCTACCCGATGAGGACGCATCAACTCTTCGTATAAGAGAAATGGATGCGCCAGCGCCTCCTGCCTACAGATTCTCTTTTCCGGATCGGTGAACAATCATCTTCCTCAGGAAATCGAAAAAGACCTGGATCTGCTCGTTCTTGTAGTTCCAGGAACCAATCTGCAGCCCCTTGTTGCTTCTCTCATTGCTGATTGCGTGTTCCCGTTTCCACATGCCTTGGGCCGCTTCATCTCTGACGATGCAAAATTCGATGCAAGTTGGTGCAATTTGGCAAAATCCAAGTCACCCAACTCAATCTATTACCTTCTCTTTCATGGTGTTTCAGATTCCTATTGGTATGCGGCGTCCCACCCTTCCGGCTCGCCTTTTTTCCGAAGCCGTGCGTTTTTTTGACAACCCGCCTTGTCAGTTTGAACAGGGCCACGTCATCCCAAACCCGACGGGTTGGTTATCTTGCTGCCTTGCGTCACCACGAATCCGACGTTCCCACAAGGGAAGAAGCACACGGTTGTGGAATCGCTATAGTTCGAGCAGCATCGCTTGCTCTTATTAGGCTCTTGACGGTTCCGAGCTTTATCGCCTTGCAGCTTGCGTATGCACATTGTTCTCGCCCAACCTGGTCCACTACGAATACCTACTAGGTATAAGTCATGACATTGACGCACAACCCTAGTTAAAGGACAGTGGCCTCTTGCAAGACTCTGAACGGCAACCTCCTGCGACATGCTGGAACTGCGTCGCGGGCATGTATACCCTATCCGATACTTTGTTGCTGAGTAGCGTCGACGCTTTGCCCACAACCCGGGACCTGCTCACTACACGCGAATCAGAATCTCCCCAATGAGTCAATGACCATGATGATTCTCTATTGGAGAAAGTAACACCAGGTTCTCACAATCAATACAGGGGCGTTGCCTTTTTGCCAGAAGCCACCCAAGACTGTCACCTATACTACGGTCCATCTCACGACATGTGAGATACTGGCCTCGCTCCATCAATCATGGCCAAGTTTCCGCAAAGCATACGTAAAAAGTCCGCCCATAAAAGTTGCTGCATGAATCATTCTTGCGAAACAACTTTGACGGACCCTTACAAAAGGGAAAAAAAATATATCTGCGCGTCTCGTGAGACACAGCGGGTCGAGACTCGGGACGCGCGTTGCGCCCTCGGGATGTTATCCCAAGCTTTCCCTCCCCCCTCATCAACGGGCCTTGCCCTGGTGCTGCTGCCTTGATTTAATATGTGGGCTCCGTCAAACAAAGACACGGCTTGTGGAACAACATCTCGGTTCGATGCGCGCCAAGCCATACACAAAATGCGAGATGTGGCTTGCTCACGAGCATCTTTCGTCGCAAAGCCACCGACTCTGGACAGCCCATTGTGAAGAGCGCCGCATAAGCTGGTGATGTTGTAGTGAATCGAATGCAGCTAAGACGGCCTATTCAACATATGGCAGCAGTTCTCGACAAAAGTTTTATCATGTCGATCCGAAACTGCCACACGTGAACTGTGGTTACATGGCCCTGGGATCGAGGGTGTAGCACAGGAGAGTAGCCCTACACATATTGAAAATTCGACATCACTTTTTCGATTTTATGCCGTTTATTGTATTCCAAAATATGTATTTCATTGTACAACTATTTCATTTGTAATGCAACAGCCCATCAAGCATGCACTACCGTACCTTCCCATGCCATGGCGGGTGTATCTCAACACAAACATCCGAGCCCTTCATAAAAATACCTTGCCATCCAGCTGTCATTTTTCACATTTGTACCCAGACGCGACCCTCACATTATCTTCTTTCCCACTCTTCGCCGGCGTAATAGCTATCCTGCATTTCTATATCCCAAGTTGGGCGCTCAACCAGAGCTAATTCCAGCGAGTCTTCTTGGCCACCAAAGGAGACGACACCCAGCACAGGACGATATTTGTATGTAATCCACCACGTCTTTCGTCCATTTTCATCCTCTGCCCCTCCTGATAGGGCTTCGCTGCCAGCCATGGCGCTGCGTAGTTGCGCAAGCTCGCTGTCTGCACCATCGATCATGTCGTCGTCGCTGTCGTTGTCCACGTCGCCGCTAGTGCTGGGACCATCGACGTCGACGTCTTCCCACTTATTTGACGCATATTTGCGTATTTGTTGCGGTTTCAGCCCCTCCTTTTCCATGCGACCACCGGCACCGCTGGTGGCATTCGTTCGCTTGCGCTTTGTGCCCTGTTGAACGAGCTGCTCACTCACTTCCTTGTCTGGAGCCGGCAGATCCTGACTCATGTCAAGCATGAACAGAAAAGAGACACCGTAGATCCAAAGCCTAGACCCTTGCCAGAAGGCACCCTTGGCCAAGTCTGACAAGTCCTGAACGGGCGCGGGCAGAGCCTTGCGAGGATGGCGGCGGGACCATGGCGTTAAAGATCCTTGGAGGACGTTGAATGCGACGACATTCCATGACGATGTGACTGCTGCTAGAGTGTAGTCCTCCACCCCCTCCTGCCCTGGGATACTATCCGAGAATGCGAGGACAGACGGGGCTCCGGGCAGCTTGGGCATTAGCTTGGCATTAGGGTTGCGAATCCATCGTCCAACTTTGTTTGTACTAGTACTTTCGGCATCGTCGTCTGATGAATCAGAGTCAGTAGCTGACGCGTCGTCCTCTTCGTTTCCATTTGCATAACCGTCGACCCCGTCATGTGCCGCGTCACGCAGCACCCATGTGTCAACATATCCAGCGAGGTCAGCAGTCGCAAGCAGCTTAGAGTCCGGGCTGAAAGCGACATGGGCAACAACCCTTTCATAGGAGCCCAGACCACCGTTTAAAATGTATTTGGGTACGGAGCGATGTAGTCGGCGAAGATGACGCGATGCAGTGATTGTGTGGCTGTTTGACTCGGATGAGATGCTGGCAATGACGACGCGGGAACCGTTCTGTACGAAACATAGCCACGACCCGTCCGGCGATATTTGCACCTTGCTGGCACCGAGCTTTGTAATCTGTTCCGGCAATTCGATCGAAGAAAGTCTAACGTCGGCGGGTTTTGTGGGGTTGGAATGCTCCAGGGCAAAAGCTTTCACGTCTGTGGAGGTCGAAGCAACAAGTAGAGTGCCGTTCGCGTTGATACTGGCCGAGGAAATGTTCGAGTCACCCTTGACAACAATTGTCTTGAGTAGTTTGCGGTTTTGGTTAATATCAAAGTCGCTTTCACCGTTGAGCTTGGTGAGATCGGAGGCAGACTTTTGCAGGAGCCACAGGTGAATCTCACGATCCCACCAGCTCACCATGAAGCGAGCCTTACAAGCACTGATGAGAGGCGGCTGTTGGGGGAGACTGCTGATCGTTCTGTGATGTTCACGACCCATCTCCTTGAGTGGTACAATGACAAGATTTGAGTCGGGACCTCCAGAAACAACGACGCTGATACGGGCGTGCTCGAACGTAGCCATGGCCTTGACGTCGTGCTCGTGATATCTGCGGCCCCAGACCTTGCCCCAGCGCTGGCCTGCCCCCGAGTTCTGCTTGTAAAGCACAGTTCTTCTGTCCATGCCGCCGCTCATGATTGTGCTGCCATCAGCGCTGATGGCAAGACTGAGGACATCCTGCTTATGGCTCTGCAGCCTTTGGGTTTGGGTGTAAGTTTTGCCGTCCCAGATGCACACTTGGCCAGTGGAATCACCAGAGACAATGTTGCCGTTGGGTAGGCATTTAACGGACCAGACAATGATGTCCTTGGAACCACCAACGAGGTCGGAACCGAGAGTCATACGGCGCAGCATGTGCCCTTTGGCGATGTCGTAGGCTCGTATGGTGCTGTCGGAGCAGCCAACAATGACGACTTTGCGCGATTGGAAGATGATGCTGACCATTTGGGCCTTCTTGGTAGGCGACTTGACGAGAATTCTTTGGAAGCGGAGATCATCATCTTCGACAGAGTACATGACCAGCTCGCCGTCGATGGTGCCAGCAACGAGCTTGTTGGAGCCCTGGGTGTCGGTCACGGATGGCCCTCGTTCGTCGTTGAGGGAGGGCTGGGCGGCAATGCACCAGAGATCGCCATGCTGACCACTTGCATGTCTCTTGGGCTTTCCTGTTTCGAGATCCCATTCTGTAACGGTCGAGGTGTAGCCGATGCTGAAGAGTCTCGATTTGCCAATTAGGATGCGTCCTTGACCGAGATCCTGGTCGGGTTCGTTGATCCAGACAAGGCCATCGATGCTGCGGTCCTTGCCACCGCGAATGACGAGCTCCTGGTGCCAAATCCCAGCAGCGGCGTTCCAGATTTCAATGTCGCCATTGGCTCTGCCAACCGCCAGTCGGGCGACGGCAGCATGCTTGCTGTTCCGAGTTCTCGGGTGGGAAAAGGCAACGGCGTTGATGGCAGATGGCTGGTATGGCACGAATCGACAGCGGTGAATGTCTACGGCCGTCATTGTCGCGGTTGCTGGCCTGCAGCAGTAGGATTTGCTGTGTGCAACAACAATATCGCAACAACGTGCAGCTTGCTGGTTGAAGGAAAAAAAAATCCTGGCCTGCCTATCTTATCTCTAGCCTCGAAATTTTTTGGGGTCGTTTTTGCTGGCCCACTGGCGCCCCTCTGCCTGCTGAGTACAACCCACTGAGCTGGTACGTACTTCTTGTCGAGTGTTGCTCGCTGTAATAATAATGTAGTTACCGGTGATGGCGCAGTGCAGAAATACTCGAGAGAAAGGACATTGAAGCATTTCCCTTCTTTTCTTTTCATAGACTTTATGCTGAAAAAAATGTGGAGGAAAGTTAGGTATATGGACTTCTCATGGCGGTCACCAAAGCACCGAGGCATGCATCCAGCATAATACAAGCAAATCCAATCGGCGAAAAAAGTAGAAAAATACATGGCAAAAACTAAATTGCACCAATACACCATAAACACACCGGCAGTTGATTCAACATATGCGGCAGGAATGAGATTACCAGCACAACGAGGCCAACGCTCCTTCCCATGGTGGAAGCGGGACACGCATTACAAACACCACGGCCAATTCCAGACTTTTGCTCCTCGTTCATCTTGTCCAACGTTTCGAACAAGTTACGCTTTTTTGGGATCGATTTTGGAACTCTTCTTGGCTCGTATCTTATAAGTCAACCCGAACCAACTTCAACATGATGCTACCACTGCATTACAAGGCCAGTCGGAAATGGCCTATTCGAATCTCGTCAGGCGCCCTTCGACGACGCAGCATTGTGTACGGTACTCTAACAATCTCCGTCATTACCTTGCTATGTACAGCACTTTTCATCGGTATACGGACTGGTCTTGAGTCATCGGCGCCCCTATCAAAACGTGGACTGGACAATAGGGAAATGCTCTCTAGTGAGGAAGAGGTATGAGAACAACGAACAGCAAAGCGTCACAATTATCTAACCCTCGTGGGAAATGAAGCCTGAGATCAATTCGTGGCCCCCTCAACGAACCAATCAAGATCAGTCAACAATGACAACGACTACAGAAAACGTCGACACCCTCGAATCTCCGGTCGACTTACTCGGTGGCCTTACTGGAGTGATGCCACATTTCTACGTCGATCGGACGGAGAGCACAGCCACCCCAACCACTACTGTGCCCGCTGTCGATCCATTAACGGCACTGTCCGAGGCTATTCGAAAGGCCATAGCCAGCGGTGAATCATCACGCACAGAAGCCAATGTTCACGAGACGGATTCAGAAGCACGCAACAATCGAGATATTCAAGACTCTATCGTGTGGATGGGGCAGCCGTCTCTATTCAGTATACTTTCTGACATTGTTGTCCAAGTCTGCGTCGTTGACTCTGGTGCTGGCGCAAGACTGATTGATGCAATCCTCAGCGTATTTCCTGTCGACAGTATGGACATAACGTCTGTTATTCCTACAGTCGCAGAATACTGTTCCGTTTCTGCGGAGGATATGTTACCGCTAATCTTGCCAGCAATTGCGGCCGCTATTGGGAAACAAGTTCAACCGTCGCGCATTGCCAACACTCAGAACACTGACGGCATCATGGCGAACATAATCCTGCGTGGCGGACTGTTGGTGGGTGAAATCATCAACTCGAAAGTATTTTTGGCCAGCACCGAGCTTTACGAAGTTCTAAACCAAGTGGCCGGATTGATGTGCAGTGCCGCAGATCATCTCACTCTGCCAATATGTACACTCTCGAAACAGATGTCGGGTTCAACGTACCAAATGGTCATACCCTGTGACTGCACCGACTCTCCATCGCCGTCGCAACAGCCCCAAGGTTACATTCCCAAAGAGACGACCAGTACGGTGGACTGGAGTGTGGTGACCATATTCCCCACGGCTGGGTACACTTTTTCGTCGCTTTTACCAACTACTTTGCCCCCAAGATACGGAGAGAACACGCCTGAGCCTACAAAAGACATAACCACGGGAGATATGTCGGCGCAATCAAGTCTTCCTTACGGCCAGCCCCTGACAAGCTGTACATCAACTCTGCCTCCTGCTTATTCAAGTGCGCTCGGTATGATTTACCTCATACCTTATGTATAAGACTAACAGATTATTAGAGCCGACCTCTGCAATTGTGTACACAGAGCCTGATGCGGCTTCTCAAACTGCAGAGTGTCCGATTTGCTCATGTCCCTGCGATGCGGACCCAGCGTACTCTTCTGGTCCAGCCGGCAATGGCCCTATAGAAACACCAGAGGTAATACCATCAAAATGTGATGAAGCAACAATTTCTATTGAAACACCCTTGCCGACAACGGACTGTGCCACAGGCCGGTCGACAGAGCCTACGACAACCGTCGACTCGATGCCGAATTACTCCAAGCAAAATGAGCGACCCAACCAGAGCCCCAGCCCTTACAATAAAGAATATAGCATACCAGGAGAACAACCATATTCTTCTAACCCAACAAATTGGAAATACCTCGGCTGCTTCAGTGATACAGCGGAGCGTGTCATCCGAGGAGGACCAAGGGGATTTTCCCGCGGGGACATGACTAACGAGAAGTGTATGGATTACTGCAAATTGAACGGATTTACTACTGCAGGTACCGAAGACGGAAGAGAGTGTTGGTGCGGAAACTCAATTGTAGAAAATGTCCAGCTTCTACCGGCGACGGCTTGCTCGACAGGATGCCAAGGAGACACTTCAGTTCATTGTGGTGGTACTTGGGCGATCTCAATTTATACCAGCGAGAGCCATAATTGGTTCAAGCCAAAGCGCACTTTAGCCGACTTACTGGCCAAGAAGTAGCCTTGCAATGGCGGGCTCAGTTGCCGAAGAAGGACGGTGTGCCATTCAAGACTTGCTAGCAACGGAGTGAGAAGGGGGCCATGCACCCTGGACGCAAGCTTGTCATTTATTAAGGGGCATGAAAGAGGAATAATGGTATGAAGAAAGATTGGCAGAATCTTATCAAAGCATTTTCAGTGGTTTTTCTAGCTTGAAGCAACGTCTTGCCCAGCAGAGGCAATATATGATTGATGGCTCACAACTCATGGACGAAATAGTATATGTATCTTATCATGAATCAACTACTTGAGTAATTACTGGCGCACTTTGTTTAACTGAATTGTATACACAGTTATCTAACCCAAAATTCTAAAGTTTTAAACCCAGAACCCCATTGTCCTAGCTTAATGTCTGTAGTTTCGAAACACTATGGTATCCGCCGCGGCATGAGGAAGGCCGGCGACATTGAAGACGAACTACTTTTGACGGATAAATGGATTACCTGCTCCATCATTTCCGCGATGCTGGAGTTGTGAGACAAGACAATAGTCCAGAAGTGTTCTCGTTGGGCTTTCCATGGTAGTGTACACCAAGCAGCGACGGCGGTGGCTGCCCATCTGACACATGCCAACGTACGAGTACGAGCCACTTTTCAATCTATAGCTGTTCATTAGAGTTTCGTGGTCCTGGAGGTGCCGGTGCACGGACAAACGTTCGGATGAAGGGAAAGGGAAATCAAGTCGACTTGTGCTACTCCGTACAGCCTACTGGTAGTCTATCCAGAACCTGGGGTACTTTTCAGCCCCCCCTCAAATTCATGAATTGAGTTGAACCGGTTTGGTCGCGCGCCACTAAATCTGACTTTACAGAACACGCCCTGCCCCCCCACCATTTCCCCAAAGCTAACAAAGGGAGGGAGATGATGGCATCCTGTCGTGTGCCGCGTCGACACTGGCGCCCGCTGGCCCGGGCGAGAGAGAGGAAGCTTGCTCATTTCAAATCTAACAAAGGCTAACCACCGACTAGCTGTGCAAAAACAAAGCCAAGCCTAGAAAGGGGGAGGCCCGGGGGGTCACCTGGGGTCATGGTATGTATTTGTTTCATGGCACAGAACTTGTTGCTGGATATGACAGCTTGATCGGCGTCGGATTTTTTTTTTCGTAATGACGGTGAGCCTTGGCATACATGTACTGTAATAATTCATCCCGACAGGATGGGTAGGGTCGATTTGGTAGCGCGATCTGACTTGTGTGGTCTGGGCATGACCTTGGGCATTGTACAAGGAAGTCAGTCCCCTTGATGCGGGTTGTCCGGCGAGCGGTCCGAGGTGCCTCTGCATTGCACTGGTTATGGACTCTGGGGTATTAAACAATTCTAACTGATTTGAATTATTATTTAGACGAGGAGTGGGCAAAGGGGATAGTTTGGTTCATTGTTGTTCAAGTGTTCCAACTTGAGAGCGGAATACATGACGCTTCGGAATGAGAGAGAGCGCCTCTTCCCCACGGCTGGCGTTAGTTGCGGAATTAAAAAGTTAACTACGGAGTACATGGTGCGTACTCCGCAACGGGCGAGCCTGACAGCCTCGAGCTCTGGGACTACGTACCAAGTATTTACGGATAGATGGTAGTAAATAGCAAGTGAGGCGCCAAGGCTCTTAATAACACAGGCCCCCAGGCAACTCATTTATCCCAGCCGGGCGTCTAGATACCAGTATGGAGCGTTGATGTGCGTTTCTCCCCACGACGGGTTCCCCCCTCCCCCCCCGGAGGCTCCGGTCTTATGCGAATTTTTGAGATGTGCCGGTTTGCCTTCCTTTGGTCGGCTCCGCCGCTCGCGCCGACCAGGATGGAGGACAAGAAACCTGTTGTGCGGGGGATGGATGTTTACAAATCCCTACTGGGATGGACTGAAACGTTCTTCTGTGCTTTGCCTACTCGGGAAGGGGGGGGGGGGGGTTTGTGGCCCGATACCACTCGCCTCTCGACTTCTTTTCAAAGGGCTAGCTACAAAGGTAGTTAGCCCGCTCGAGCATCCTTTGAGCCTAACCTGTTGGTTTGAACAATGACGGGCTGGTGCACCGCCTGCCTGCATGAGCCAGAAGCCAGACCGTCTCCGGCTCTTGTTCCTGTGCAGTTTCGGCAAAGAAGTCGGCCAACAACCCCCCCTTCCCTCCCTTGCTGGTTTGTGCCTGGATAGTTCTGGTTCATAACACGGGCTTCCTCTGGCCAGAGCTTTTTTTTAAAAAAAAAAAAGAAAACGGCGTAAGAGCGTAGTAAGTATAAAGCG